>LRSR01012109.1:0-14229 GCA_001579985.1 Hypsibius dujardini
GTGGGCTTGTCCTTGCATATATGTAGATCAGCAGCGTTCTGCTTTGAAGGCGGATGCGGGATGATGATTGTTGCCGGCGACAGCACCAGTAGCGGTGACAACGCCCCCGTGTGGGTAGTAGTAGGTGGGGTCTGTTAAGGGAAATATTCTGTAAATAAAGAGCGAGGTCGTGTTGTTGGAGGGGTCAAAAGACATGCAGGTGGATGCAGAGGAAAGAATATGATTTCGGAAAAGGGAAAAGTTGCTGCGACTTACTCAGAGACGCGACGGAGGCGTATCTCGCCCATGCGGAAGGGTCCGCGGAAGGGTAACCCGCGGTAGAGTACTGCGGGTAGGAGGCTCCGTAGCCAGAGTAATCGCCTAAAATGCAAAAAGACAAAGGGTAAGGTTCGGTTGTCTGTTTGTCTGTCTGTCTGTCTGTCTGTCTGCGTATCTGTCTGACTGTCTGACTGTCTGTCTGTCTGACTGACTGTGTGTCTGTGTGTCTGTGTATCTGTGTGTCTGTGTGTCTGTTTGTCTGTCTGTCTGACTGTCTGACTGTCTGTTTGTCTGTCTGCCTGTCGGTCTGTCTGTTTGATTGTTTCTGTCTGTGTGGATTAACTAAACAAAAGGCTAACAGACAGACAGAACATAGGTGGGGAAGGGGTAATAAGCACCTGTGGGATAGACACCGGGAACAGGACCGTAGGGTGTGCTCGTGCAGTAGGGATTTGCAACAGATCCTTGGAGCAACGTTATAGACGCGCTACTTATCGGCATGCTGTCGGACTGATTTGGTAGGGAGTTATGTGCAAGGGAAGTAGGAGTGCCTATAGACAGTATAAAAGCGCATGCTTCAAACCAAGGGAAGTGACACAAAAAATAGGAAGGCCGAAGGACAACGGAAGTAACAGAAGGAACAGATAAAATAAATTGCTGTTACCTTGCTGGTAGGCGAGACTGCTGGCCGACGAACCGTCCAGGAGGACGCTCCCAGGCGGCATGCTCGATTTCATGTCGCCCATACTGCCGCCGAGGGCCGAGAAGACGGCCGCGCTGTGGTGATGAGCAGACGGATGCGAGTAGATTCCCTGGTCGCCACCGCCACCGCCGCCCGATGTGGGATACGGATGAAGTGGATAGCCGACGGAGGGGCCGTTCACCAGGTTCTCGTTGGGGGCTTTGTGGTGGTCGGTTCCGCACTTCATCGCATCGCCTCGTTCGGGATACCAAACCTGTAATAAAAAATAAAAAATAAAAAGTCGAATTAGAACAGACAGACACACAGACAGACAAACAAACAGACAGACAGACAACACACACACACACACACACAGACACACACACAGACACACAGAAACACACAGACACACAGACACACAGACAGACACACAGACACACAGACAGATACATAGACAGACAGGCAGTCAGACATGTAGGCAGGCAGGCAGACATGTAAGCAGGCAGGCAGGCAGATAGCTAGACGGACCTGCTGCGTGGCTTCCGCAAATCCGCCGTCTCCGTTGAACATTGTCCGTTGCCGTTGTTTCGACTCTTCCCCTCCCGGGGATGAGGTCGGTCCATGATCCGATAACTCTAATAGGAAAAAATAAATAATCAGTTAGTGCGGTTAGTCTTCATGAACTATGATTTTTTTGAAGTTTGCTTATTTTCCTTTGTTTATCGGAGTACTGTAGTGCCTTGTTGTATGGAAATAGCAAGTTGTCGGGAGATAACATGTCGATCATTCCCAGCGCATGCCAACACAGCGGCGGCCAATTAAAAGATGATTCGCAAAGTCGGCATGACGCCGAAAGCAGATCGGATTTCGCGGGGCTCCTCGGGAACGCTCGACACATCCATCACAACAATTGACATGCAATTCAGACAGTTATCTCGATTGTAAACCAATTTATCGCGGGAGCGAATTTTATAATTTAATTTCATATTTTGCGCCTGACAAAACGAAAGTTCTCTTGATCACTTTCCTTTTTCCAGTGCGTGCCGAAATAATTTCCCGCTGCTTCAAAAGAAGCCCTCAAATATGATTAGACCGATTTTAATTAATATATTATTATTTAATTATTATTAATTAATTAATAATATTTATTTATTTATGCCATTTTGTGCGAAAACGTATTTATCTTTTTCTTTACGAAAAGTTCTTTCATTGAAAATAAGGCGTAACGTACAAGCTGTAATTGTGTTTATCGATTGATTCATTGATTGGGAATGATTCAGGCAGTGAAAGTGGAAATTATTCTGTTTACTATTTCCGGTGTGATTTGTCTGACCACTTTGTGTAGATCTACCACCGAAAAGGGGAATGGGAAACGAGTGCTTGATGAGGGTGTCTGTCAGCACGATAGAAGGCACGAAATATGGGAAAAAGAGACTATACGTGACTGAAAAGTGAAAACTGAACGAGGAGGGCGGTTATTATTATTAAGGCGTATTTTAAAATTGACAGATTCATGTACCACTTTTGTAGAATAACAACTGGACTCTCTCTGTCTGTCTGTCTGTCTGTCTCTGTCTGTCTGTCTCCGTCTCTCTGTCTCTCTCCGTCTCTGTCTGTCTCTGTCTGTCTCTCTCCGTCTCTGTCTGTCTGTCTGTCTGTCTGTCTGTCTGTCTGTCTCCGTCTCTGTCTGTGTGTCTGTGTGTCTGTGTGTCTGTCTGTGTGTCTGTGTGTCTGTCTGTCTGTCTGTGTGTCTGTGTGTCTGCCTGCCTGTCTGTCTGTCTGTCTGCCTGCCTGCCTGCCTGTCTGTCTGTCTGTCTGTCTGTCTCTGTCTCATCAAGCAAATTATTTGGGCGTTGAAAATCACAATTTTCAAACTACCCTGCAAAGTTCCCATACATGTTTTGGACGTTTGGACGACGGAGCAGTTGAATGTGACTTGTGATTACTGGTTTACGTGAGAACTACTTCGTAAAATGTCAATTCTTCTCAGTCACTTCAACTTGGCACTTTATTGATTTTTTTTCCGAAATCATAAAATTAATAAATAAGAAACAAATTGATATTGACGTAGACAATAAAAAAATCAGCAAAGAAAACATTTTCTGTGAATGCACAAATTATTGTGTTAATTACTTTCTTTTTTTTTTATCCGTGTTTTTTTATTTATTTTATTTTATTATTGTTTTTTTTAGTCCTTATTTCTTATGCGCTCAATCCGGTATTCTACAATATTTTACATGCTTAAAAAAATTTACTGGAAGCTGACGACGGGATTATCGGGGTGTGTTCAATTCATTCAATCAAGCTCGATTATCGTGATTTCCTGACTGGCAAATTAAGAGCAATAATCTCTGTTCCAATTTGAATGCGATTCTGGTGTGAGTGTTCCTGAAGCGTCCCAGCCACAGTCGCAGCGAGCATCGATGCCCGCCGTTCTAGTATACTCCTGGGAAGTGGCCGGTCTGAAAGGGTCATCCGAGAGTTGATCAAGAATGATCATTATTGTTATTAACGTTAAAGTGACACACAAACACTCACGCATACGGTCGCACAGACCGAATCATTAATAATCTCATTAAGCTACTGTGGGCCTCTCTGGCCGGCCCATTCTTCTTCGATTAACTTCGTCGCCTCTAATACCGGAGTCCATAAATTTATATAAACCATACTCCCTCGCTCCGATACGATCCATCACAAATTAGTACCCAAATCAAAGTCCATGTCTGACTATGCATGTCATCGTGCTGTATACATTTGTCAGACAACGAGTTGCCTTGATCAGTGCTTCTGAGTGAGGTGATGTTTACATTGCCTGTTTGACTAACCCATCTGTCTGTCTGTCTGCCTGCCTGCCTGCCTGCCTGCCTACCTGCCTGCCTGTTTGTCTGTGTGTCTGTGTGTCTGTGTGTCTGTCTGCCTGTCTGTTTGGCTGGCTGTGTGTCTGTGTGTTTATGTCTGTCGGAATTACTGTCTGTGTACGTCAGCGGTTCTCACCGTCTCGTTTCCTCTTCATGTTAGAGGGATCCATGCCGAGAATGCCGTTAATGGAGTAAGTAGAGTTGTTTCCCGGTGCTCCACCATTGTGTTGCTGCTGTTGTCCGCCAGGTCCGCCGGGGAGGCCGCCGCCATTGGGCCCTTGACCGGTGCTGCCGTTCTGCTGGGAATGGTGGTGGGTGCCGCCGCCGTTGAGGCCGGCGCCGGCTGTGGCAGTGTGGTTCGGCGGACTCGGTGTGCTGAGGTTGGTGTTGTGAGATCCGCAGTGGAAGCTGCCGAGTCCGTTGCCCTTCGCCTTCTCCGCCGCCTTGTTGCGAACAATCCTGTAAGGAGAAGAGCCGGAGATGGTTAGGATGAGTAGGCACAGCGACCAGGCAGATAAGAAACACCAACACAGGCACAGACAATATTAGTACAGGCACGGTTGATGACACAGACATAGACCGACACAGGCAACACAGACATAGTCACAGAGGATCCAGACACAGGCATCGGTGCACACATAGTTCATAGACATTAGACATGAGACAGACAAAGGCAGACATGCATAGACATCGGCAGTTAGGCAGACAAGCAGACATAGAGTGATCACAACGGGATCGTAAGTGTACTAATGTCTGTACGTTAAGCTCTCGGGCACTCTACTAGTACTAGTACGCAATAAGTACGCCAATAACGTAAAACGTCATTAGTGGCGACCGCAGAGTGCCCAGAAGGAGTCCCTGACTGTTCGTCGTCTCAAGGGACGGTAAGCAATCCATTATCGTCAAGTGCGGTTTTGACGATGATGGGCTGGATGGGGATAGGGATGGGATGAGGGTATTGGGGTATGTGTACATATTTTAACTAGCACTGCAGTTGCGGCCGAACCGAAGAGGGTGAGTCCCGAAATCAGAGAGCAATTAATAATGCAATCCATGTCGGAAATCTGTCCTCATCTATTGTCGTTAAAATTCCGCTTCAACTAAACACATTGACGCGCTGTTTGTGTCGGGGTGTGCGCAGCTGTGATTTAATGTACTATTTGTCTGAAGTCGTACCTGCCTGTCACGGAGATTCTGTCTGTGTCTGTGTCTGTGTCTGTGTCTGTGTCTGTGTCTGTGTCTGTGTCTGTGTCTGTGTCTGTGTCTGTGCCTGTGTCTATGCCTGTGTCTGTGCCTGAATGTCTGAATTTGTGCAGTCTCCAATAAAAACCATACTGCGAGAGTTTGTTTTGAGCTATCACGCTGTTTGACAATGTCAAAAGGTCACGCGGACATTTGTGAGTGGATCTCAAATCCGGTGGCAGTTGATATAAATGTGGTAGTAATCTGCGCGCAATGCGACCCGACGGACATCGTGCCGCGCGCACTGACATCGCCGGGCTTTCATCTCACCCGCTATCTCCGCTATCTGCAGGGCCCTACTTTTTGGCATATGCCAGTTATTGAGAGATAAAAGTCTCTGAATAATAATAACGGAGATTCAATAACCGCCCTACTAATGTGTGTACTGCGGCTAACTGCGTAACGCGGCAACCGTTGAAGCTTCCTGGTATCTTAAAACGACTTTGAAATTTTTACCATCACATCGGAACAACATGGTGCCTTATTAAAATTCGATCCCATTACAATAGGCTATAAATGTCGGGCGTTTCAGACAGCGACTGAGGACTAACAATGTTTTGTTGCTGGTGGCGACAAAAACAAGCTTTGTGGCGACACTATTTTTCCGACAAAGGCGACCGCCACTGCCAATTACGAAGGCACAACGTTTCCTTCTATGCCTGAATATGTCACCGCTAACGCCTGGACATGTCTGTCTGTCTGTCTGTCTGTCTGTCTGTCTGTCTGTGTGTCTGTCTGTGTGTCTGTGTGTCTGTCTATTTGTCTGTCCGTCTGTGTATGTGTCTGTCTGTGTGTTTGTGTGTCTGTTTGTCTGTGTGTCTGTGTGCCTGTGTGCCTGCCTGCCAAGCTGTTCCAGCTCATGCGATAGGACGTTGACTTTCGAGTCGGACAGCCGTTTTAGAAAACGACTATGCAGATCAGCGACGACGGAGTCTCCGCACATTATTTCCGTGCCAATGCCTCCATTGGCTATCAAATCCGCTGAACTGATTGATCTTTTATACAATTTCTCTCCCTCTCTCTCGTTCTCTCGCTGGTGTCTCGCAATCGAACGGCCGGAATGGCCGCGAGACATCGCACCGTGAAAAATCCCGTAAAATCTAACCAAACTCAAACTGTCACATTTCCTCCGCCATTCTAGTCCACAGACAGGCACACAGACAGACAGACTTCTAAAAGTACAATGCTTAAAGAGGCACTTCTGCATTGTGATCCTTATGACAACAGCGGACTCTATACGGAATAAAATGAACTGCCTGTACTGTACTGCCCTGGTGGAAGGAACACTCCTACTGTATCTAAAGTAGCCCCCCATCCTCATGAATAAAAAGGGACGTGTGTCTGTCTGTCTGTCTCCCTGTCTGTCTGTCTGTCTGTCTGTCCCCATCCCCATGAATAAAAAGGGACGTGCGTCTGTCTGTCTGTTCCCATCTATCATCCCGCTCGATTTGGCTCTTCACGCGAACGGGAAACAGGGTGTGGGTGGTGTGGGGATAGTGATCGAGGGAGGCGGAAGAATAAAACTTTATCAAAATCTCGTACACACACAATCCATTTAACTCTTCGCGTTCCCTTTCTCAACCCCATCCCGTTTGGATTTTGAATTGACTCCGGAGTTCCCGACTCAATCGCTTATTCATTCATGAATTAACTTCTGCCGCTTGCACAGTGAACAGCCGCTTTGTGTCTGGGATTGTACTTTAAAATTTTGACAAGACCGAATGGGGTTTATAAGCTCGTCAATGAACAGGCTAAAAGGTCATGCTTCCAGGCAAGGTTTGGCATTTTCTTGACTAACAGACAAATCATCCATCTTCCAGTTTGCGTGTCTGTCTGAAGCCTGCTTGTGTGTCCGTCTGTCTGTCCATCCATCTGTCTGTCTGTCTGTCTGTCTGTCTGTCTGTCTGTCTGTCTGTATGTCTGTTTATGTGACTGAACAGCTTGCCTAAACGTCGTTGTAGAGTTTTAATTTCCATTCCCCTTACCGGTTGATCGAGCTGACACTGGGGATGTTATCCTGATCGCAGATATTATCGTTCAGCAGTCGGTCCCGAATTTCCCAGGCGAACATCGTGGGGTTCTGGCGTTTGTAGTTGGCGATGTGATCGACGACTTTGGGTGTGGCCACTTTGGGCTTGGATCCGCCGATGACGCCCGGTCGGATGGATCCCGTTTCATAAAACCTGCAAGGCAGACAGACAGACCGACAGAGTCAGGCAGAAGTTTATTAATCGCCGCTTTTCTCCATATGGGATCATGAATTCGATCGTGAAATCAGTTCATCTTTTGAGACAAAAAGAACACCGCTGACTCCTGTCACTCCTCCCCACAGTCACAGACACAGACACAGACGCAGACACAGACACAGATACAACAGAACAGAAGAACACAAAAAATGGCTGAATGAAGTGACAGACATTGACTAAAGTCAATACTGCTCATGTTGACCGACAAAGCCAGCAGGCTGCATTGTCCGGCAGTGAAAGCTGATCACTTCCCGTGAGAGTCCATAAACCGATCGGACTGTATCAATCAAGGGCAAGGTGTCCGGATACAAGAAAAGGCACATGCACAGGCACAGAGAACAGAGCGGGAATAGCTTCTGTTCGCGATTGCCCCTTTGGGTGATAATTATCATCCCTGTTCCCCTCATTTATCACACCTTTCATTCCCAACGAAGTGTCACACAAAGAATGGGGAGTAGTGGATATCTGATTGTCCGTTTAATGAACGTCAAGAAAAATGCCGAAAGGATATCAATGGTGTGTCTATCTGAATGGTCCACAAATGTGACACAATAGATACAGACATACAGCATCCTTTCAGACAGAGGAATCGAATCATGTCTCAAATAGGCACCGAGCCTGTACGCTTCAAGGCAGACACACAGACACACAGACACACAGACACACAGACATACAGACACACAGACACACAGACACACAGACACACAGACACACAGACACACAGACACACAGACACACAGACACACAGACACACAGACAGACACCCAGACAGACAGACAGACACCCAGACAGACAAACAGACAGACAGACAGACAAACAAACAGACAGAGAGACAGACAGACAAACAGACAGAGAGACAGACAGACATTGGTGGCAACTGGCGATAATTGAGGCACAATCAGACACCGAAGGTTATTCATCAGCTAAGCCGGTTTCTGCGAGGTCGATCCGACCTTGGATGTAAGAGCAATCAGCGCGCACGCTCGTCGTGAGGTCTTTTATTTTTCGCGACTAATTTCGAAAGTCCTGACGCGTGAAGCCCGAAGAATTCAAACAATTCGTTCGCCGTACGGCTCAATCAGACACACAAATCATCCTCCCCAACGACCGCGGCGACCACGACCGCATAAGCGATAATCTCCTACAAATCCACAAAGCTCGCGAGCGCGCGCCTCAATTTACAAACACAAACACCGCGGACGAAGATTATCCGTCGCGATTTGGAAAATTATCCAAGCAATACTAACATCGGAGCTTTATACTGTATACTCTACCAAGGGGGGGGGAGGGAGTTTGTCAATCATTCCAAAACGTGTTTTAATGGCGGACTGCCCGCTGACAAAAATTAAACGCCACCTTGTACCGACTGAAACAATTTTGTTTAGTAGATGCGCCGTCGAGAGGGCAAGAGAAGGGACAATAGTCAGCACCTTTCAATGGGACGGCTCGCGTTCGCGCTTTGATAAAACAATAATAGGGGAAAGCTCGGAGGGAAGAAGAGTTCTTTCACCTGTGCGCCTTTTAGGGAATGCCATCTACCTTTGTTGGGGTCAATGGAAGAAGGCGTTCGTTCTGCCTGGATTCAACATATTTCACCGGGTACGTGGAAGCTCACCACACCGCCCAGTCCTTTCAAACCCTCTGATGAATTTTTCCCTCATCAAAGTTGCCGATTATCACTGTGATGCCAAGTAGTGAAGCAGTCTACACATTTGTGTATTTGTACAACTTATACATCTCTGTCTGTCTCTTTGCCTGTCTGTCTGCCTGCCTGTCTGCCTGCCTGCCTGTCTGTCTGTGTGTCTGTGTATGTCTGTGTCTGTCTGTGTCTGTTTGTGTCTGTCTGTCTGTCTGTCTGAGCGTCTGTCTGTCTGTCTGTCTGTCTGTGTGTCTGTGTGTCTATGTGTCTGTCTGTGTGTTTGTTTCCGCTTGTCTGTCTGTCTGTGTCTGCTTATCTGTCTGCCTGACAATTGACTCAATGTTTTGCAGCTCCCCTGCCTGAACCCTTCGCCGCATATCTTAATGACCCAGGCTAATTTTAAAATCCACGCTGAGTGTCTAGAATGAGCGTCATTGAAGAACGTTGACAGGACGACGATCGAATGAAAGAAGTCTTTTGATTTTTCCGCAGCAACCACCAAACAGACGACAGGATACGCGGCGGAGAGCAGGGAGGTCGAGAATGAGGAGAAGAACTGCGCGCCATCGATAAATGAAAAATATGAAAAATGACACGCGAGACGCTCCCAATTTTTGAGTAGTAATCAGGTTGGACATTCCAAACAGGGCGGACTGATAGACAGACAGAGACAGACAGGCAGGCAGGCAGGCAGGCAGGCAGGCAGACAGACAGAGAGACAGACAGACAGGCAGGCAGCAGACAGACAGACAGACAGACAGACAGACAGGCAGGCAAGCAGGCAGTCGGGCAGGCAGACAGACAGATAGATAGACAGACAGACAGACAGACAAGGGAGATTTGATGATTATTAAATCGCGAGACAGCGGATGAATAGCCGGCGTTGTTTGTTACATATTGCGCGGGATGATGATGAGGATGAGGATGATCTCTCGTGTTAGTGGAAAAGTCGGAGAAGTGAATAATTTATCTGTCAGGAGGGGGGGAGGAAGGAAAGATGACAGGCGAGGGGCGAGCGGTGGCGTTTGATGCTCAAAGAAGCGCAAGATATGAGCATATGTCGTGCCGGCGCGCTCTTCCGTCAGTCACATTGTGTGTGTGTGCTCGTGAAAGATGCCGGACACTCAATTGCCTATTCATTAAAAACTATTTCTTGAAGACTTTAAATTTCCATCATTCGGCGCAATTTCCATTTTGTTAAATTTGTACTGTTGTTCGTTATTTCTATTTTTTTCAATATTTTTGAGAAAAAAAAATTTAAAAAAAATTTAAAAAATTAAAAAAAAAATTTAAAAAAATTTAAAAAAATTTAAAAAAATTGCGGATTTTTGGTGTGCAAAGACGAACCTGCCGAGGATTTTGCTGACGCAACCGTGGCTGACGCGCAGTTGCCGGGAAATATCGCAGGGTCGGACGCCTTGCTGAGCGAGGTCGACGATTTTGTTTCGGATCCCGTCCGGCAGAGGTCGCCCGTTGACAAACAGTCCGCCGAGTTGGTTCACTCCGCCGTGACCTGCAAAAATCGGCGCGAATTAAAACAAACGAAAACACATTAAAATAACACATTAAAATAACACATTAAAATAACACGTTAAAAATAAAACATTAAAAAGACAAAAAAAATCACATTTAATTCCCTCCGCTCTTTTTAACCGAAAAAAAAATATTTCACGCACAAAATTTTATTTCTCTCTCTTCTCTTTCTCTTCTCTCTCTTCTCTCTCTCTTCTCTGGCGGTTTTTTTTCTTGCTTGTCTCTTTCACTTTCGTTGCGCGTGGCCATTTTTGTCCCCTTCTGACTTGCTTCGCTCGTAATAATAAATCTCACGGCAAATCGCGCGCCGCTTTTGTCAGTCGCTCCATCGAGCACGACAACAATTTATTTTCAGGCACGGAGAATTTTTTTCTCTCTCTCTCTCTCTCTCTCTCTCTCTCTCGCGTCTCTCCGTCATGGCTTCTTGAGTTCTCGACGTGAGAGTTTTAGCACAGGAAATTTATTACATTGTTTTTTTTGGAGTGCTACAGACATTATTTTGATACAGCTGCCGAGTCTTTGGCAATCACAAAATTCAAGTTTAAAAAAAAATTGTTTTGGAATAAATAATTTTTTTTGAAACAAAAACTTGCTTTTTCTTTGATCAAAAAATTCCGACAAACCGAGCATGGTTGAGCAAGGACGATAATATATCATAGGCTCATTTGCCACCGGGGAACACACATCGGCCGCTCTCCAATCTTGTCCCGTCAATCACGCAGCGCTTAATGCTCCCTTTTCTCACCCTTTTTCCACGCTCTACGCTCACACAGGAAATGTAGACAGGACCGGACACAGGTCGATCGGTCGGAAAAGTGTCATAAATATAGTGGTCTATCATTTCTTCAACACGTTACCTAGCCATTAGAGAGTGCCGGATGTGGATGGACAGAGGGCGGTCGGTGTTACCCCCCGGTGACTACTACCCAGGCAGACAAATACAGGCAGGGAGGCAGACACCGACAGGCAGGCAGGCAGGCAGACACAGACAGACAGACAGACAGGCAGGCAGGCAGACACAGACAGGCAGACAGGCAGACAGGCAGGCAGGCAGGCAGACACAGACACGCACGAAATTTGTCTGATATAATAAACACGTGACCTTATTATAGCGCTAATCGAATTAGGCTATTTACCTCGGGAGTGAATGGTTTAACTTACTGATCGAGCTCAATGGCGTGACTCGGTTAGGGTTATATTATGGCCACGTGTGTAATTGAAGGCACCACACACCTCGCTGTGTCCTTTGCAGTCGTGTCCACTGGACTAGATCATTCCGTATCACTGCCCGCGACAGACACAGCCGACACAGGCATAACGTAATATATAACGCAGTTATGAAATATTATCTGCATCCCTGCTCCCGTTTGTCAAAGCGAAATTCGTAATTCTGAATTTGTTTAATTTTCTAGCGCACTTTTGCAACCTGTCCCACCGAAATACATTTACCGGTATACCCCACAGCCAAATCTGGCATTTAAAGCACGGGTATACGGACCGTTCTGCTACAACGAAATTACATTTACACGTCTCGCGGATGAGGCCGAATTCGTTTTTTCAAACGTACGCACGCAGAGGCACGCTCTGCAATCACGGCGTGCTGCGTGACCGATCGGTTCTTTCCGTTTCTCCTTGTGTACAAGTGAAAATAGACGCACAGACACACACAGACACAGACACACACAGACACACACAGACACAGACACAGACACAGACACAGACACAGACACAGACACAGTCACAGTCACAGTCACAGACACAGACACAGACACACAGACACACAGACACCCAGACATCCAGACATCCAGATACACAGACACATAGACACACAGACACACAGACACATAGGCACATAGACACATTGGTGAATATTGTTCTCAGTACTGCTGCTCAGGCAGAGGGCAAAACGCAATGGGAACTCATTATCATAACTGTGATTTATGACTGACAAAAATATATGTTTTATTTCAGCCTCACGTACCACACAGACACACAAACAACTCTGTCCTTCACAAAAATCCTCCCATTCACTGCAATAACATTAACGACACACATGCACGAACACCCTTCCACCTCGCCGCCATCCCTCTTTCTCTTTCGAAGAGACAAATTTCAAAAATGACGACTCGAAATTCATAAAATCCCTTTACAATCGAGCGGTTGAAGTGGAAACGCCCTGCTCGTAAACTTTTAAAGCACTGTAACTGGTGACCTTTCGAAGTGACCTGCATGTATGCAGAAGTTAATATATAAATATATAAATATCGAAATACATCAATATCAATGTCATTATGAATATAATAAATACAGGACAAATATAAACATGAATAAATCACTTAAAATAAATAATTACAAATAAATCGCTTTGAAATCAACTTTTATCTTCTTTTTTTTTAATTAAAAAATGTTTATTAAAATTTAATTAATAAATCGTGGATAAACCGTTAATAATAATCAATTAATAAATTTTTTTTTAAATAAATTTTTTAATTAAATTAAATTAAACTTGTGTATCAATTATGAATTATGTACTGGTTCATATTTGAAGTTTTAAAAAGCGATAAGCTGATTTCAAGGCGATTTCCTTTGGCGGTCAATCGGATTTTTTTTCGCTCTCTTTGTCTCTTTCTGCAAAATGGCACGCGGTGGATATTTAATCCGTAAAGCTTGTCGTTAAAGTAAATAAACATAAGTGGATCTCAATTTGTAAAGAGACAAGTGTGCGTGCGTGTGTTTGTACACTGACACGCGGTGGCTGTCTGTCTGTCTGTCTGTGTGTGTCTGTCTGTGTCTGGGTGTGTCTGTCTGTGCCTGTGTCTGTCTGTGTGTCTGTCTGTCTGTCTGTTTGTCTGTCTGTCTGTCTGTCTGTCTGTCTGTCTGTCTGTCTGTCTGTCTGTGTCTGTGTGTCTGTGTGTCTGTCTGTGTGTCTGTCTGTGTGTGTGTGTGTCTGTGTGTCTGTGTCTGTGCTTGTGCCTATGTGTGTGTGTGTGTCTGTCTGTGTCTGTCTGTCTGTCTGTCTGTCTTTGTGTGTCTGTGTGCGTGTGTGTGTGGCGAGACGTCCAAATTTCATGTGCACATGCCTTTACACCAACAAATAAACTATCTTAACAGACAATTGTATTCCTTTAAAAATTCTTTAGATTTTTTTTTAATTTTTAATTTTTTTTTACCCTTTTTCTTATCACCTTAAAAAGTCATCCAAATTATTTAATTATACATTTGACTGTAGCGCCTTTTTTACTAATCAATCTCACGGCACGTCTCCCTAAATTTTTTATAAAACAAATGCACCTGCCCAGAGAAGAAATTACAGAGTGGAAGAGTGAGCGGAAGGATTGGGGTAAAGGGCAAGACGTATGAAAAGTGACTGCCTCTCGCGGACCGCTGCACGGCTTCTTAACGATGCGGCGAACCTCGAAGAACCTCCGGGGCGTTTTATTATTATTATTCATCCACAGACAACACGCACCCAGCGGTAAGTAATCCCAAACTGTACCTCGCTAACAAAGCATAACGGTTTCGGAACAGCAGATATTACTATGTGTCTGCCTGTCTGCATTTGTCTGTCTGCCTGAGCCCTGTTCCGGTGCAGACAGACATGGGTGTGAAAGTGGGGGGTAGGGATGCAAAACAGCGAGCCTTAAGGTGCGCTCTCTTCCAGAACCCTTCCTCCATTACTGGCCGGCCAGCGGGGGGTCCCTCTAATCGCACCCACAGACACAGACACAGACACAAACGATGGCACTGCCTCGTTGCACGAACACACACACA
>LRSR01012110.1:0-17923 GCA_001579985.1 Hypsibius dujardini
CAGACAGACAGACAGACAGACAGACAGACAGACAAATAGATAGACAGACAGATAGACAGATATGCAGGCGGACAGACAGACATGCAGGCGGACAGACAGACAAATAGGTATTTAAGCAATTTGACAACAAGACTAACTGACCTAGTCCGTGAAAGTCCGTAGTGAGGGTACACAGAAGTTTCTCCTCAGTGACCATAATATCACTCAGACTTAGGTAGTTCCCATGAGTAAGGGCGAGACTGGCGTTCTTCATGACGTTTTGCACCCCGCGTATGCCGAGCCAAAGAATGTTGAGAAGAATAAAGTCCTGTTTCCCGTTTCCAGAATCCCCCCAAGAGTAATAAAGAAAATGTCTACAAACGCAGCTCCAAGCGAAGAACCAATCAATCGCTTAATCAACCGAACCAACACTGCACTGAATCACGCGGAGGAGCATCTGCAATAAAAAATGTCAGTTATAATTTATAAACGCATTCATAACTGCGTGAATAGAGTTAGAATGCCTAACTTAAAAAATGCAGGAACTCAAACGGAAAGAAAACAACTGAAATGTCCATATAAAGGCCAAGAGTAATGATAGACAATCAAGCAAGCTACCTGACTCTTCTATCACTCAACAAACATCTCCAGACTTCCTTACTGTAACGTCAAAGACAATCAATCGATCAACCAACGGGCTATCGATGAACAATCAATCGATCAGCCAAGGGGGCTACCGATGAAAAATCAATCGATCAACCAAGGGGGCTAGGGATGAACAATCAATCGATCAGCCGTAGGGGGCTACCGATGAACAATCAATCGATCAACCAAGGGGGCTCTCAATGAACAATCAATCGATCAACCAAGGGGGCTACCGATGAAAAATCAATCAACTTATTTCTCAATCAGTCAATCTATTAATCAACAGTAGAGGAAACCACCAATTCCCGCTCACATTGAAGTTTACTCTCCGTTAGATAAGCGGGATGGAGTTCCAATGAACAATTATCGGAACTGTTCTCGCCTCGAATTAAAAATGCAACAACTCGATGTCGAGCGGTAGGGTCAAATGGGATAATTGCTGCGCTGGATTCGATACCAAGCCAATAAAAATGCAAAATCAACGGCTTGGAGAAAACAATTGACATCTGTAGCTGGAATGGGGGATCTGTTGGGCTTTTGAAACTTAAAATTCAAGTTTTGCTTAAGTGGATTTAAACGGTTGAAATTTTAACCGTGAGAACGCATGGAAGGATAAATTTGGAATTGGAAATCAAAAAGATACTGTTTCACTGCCACGCAAATTGGTATTGGAACCAAAAAGAACTGCACCACTGCCACGCAAATTGGAATTGGAACCAAAAAGAACTGCACCACTGCCACGCAAATTGACAATATAACATGATGTAAAGTGATTTTCTTGATTAATCAATCAATCAATGCCTTCCTCTTATAGAGTTAACAAGCAGTGCTTTTGCCTTTATGCTGACTAGGTAGCTCGATCACATGAAAAGCTAAAGAGCAAGAAGAGAAAAATGCGCATAAAATGGCATAACGAAAAATTAAGGCTAAAATTCTACGAGTACTATTATTCCAATAAGCAGCAACGCACTTTAGTTTCTTGTATCTAGTTAACTGGTTTCCGCTTGACAGATCGATTGATTGACGAATGTTTTATTTTGGCGTCTCTCGTCTGACTCAGAATTCGTGGTCCTTTTCTCATTTTCCTAAGCTCTCTGTGGTTTTGAAAGAACCCAAAAAAACGACTTGATCCTGAAGTGCTTGATAGCCTCTTTTGATATTAGTGTTTACTTTTCGACGATCGCCGCTATCAGCTTCAACACTTTATCGGCGTTTATTAAGGATTTCTAGTCGAAAGGAGAATAAACAAGGTTTACGGGCTTATTATTAGTGTGGCACTGAACTGTCGCGTTAGCTTCGCGCACTGCAAGAGCATTACTTCGTTATCCTAGCCCGTAGTGCACGTAAGCTCATGCGCGAATCCATAGGTCTAAGTTTACGGTGGGTCTACTTCTACTGCGCGAAGCTAACGCGGCAGTACAGTATTTCTACCGGGGTTGCGGCCTGCTCTATCGCCCATGCATTACCACTCTGCAACGGTCAACGGTCAATCGATAAGATCCGCCCACGATTTTGGCGCTTTTGCGATATATAACAAGAGAAACATCCGTAAATTATATGCTACCCGGTAGCGCCGTCTGTTACCCTTCTTTCCGTGCGTTCATTGAACCGTCCCCAAAACGCTCCGACAGACGTCGCAGTCTTACCGATTTTCTATCTGGCCGCCTTTTTCAGAACTTCAACTGCTTCCACCACGCCAGAATTTTGCTAGTTCACATTTGGCTGAAACCTTGACCTGTTCAAGTTTTACACCTACTGTACCTTATCTAGTAATCGGAGTTACTCCCACTGGCCTGTTTTTGCTACCCTGTGTTTACCCGCTCATTCGAACTTTTTGGCCATGTGTGTAGACAGTCAGACAGCAAAGCACAACAAAGCGATTCCTTTCTCATTTCATTTTCCATTTGCCGTTCCATTCGAATTCATTCTGCTCCCTCACACAATATATTTTCTCCCTTGGTTTTGCTTTTTCCTCAGTCGCGGTTTTTTCCAACCTGGTTAGGGCCTACTTTTTTGGTAAGGGTAATTTTATTTTCGTTTCATCAGCAAAAAAAAGCGAAGAGAAGAAATGGACGGCCCAGCGATGCCTCCTCGTACGCCGACCAAGATGACTCCCAGCAAGGCCCTTTCCAGCCTGACCTTCAACAGCCCCACCAAGGAGTCGATGGCGCGGAAGAGTCCTTTCAAGGTCCGCACCCCCTCCAAGGTGGTGAAGATCGCCGAGCAGACGACGCTGGACAATTTCGACGAACAAGAAGAACCGTTGCTGCGCGACAATCCCGGACGCTTCGTCATCTTCCCCATCAAGTACCACGATATCTGGAAGGTTGGTTTGGAAAGATGTTTACTAGCAGCATTTAAAAAATATGGTCGCATTCTTTGCTGGCGCAAACATTCAGCTAAATTAATTTATTACAATAAGACCTACGGACCTTTATTAGTAGGCGCAGTTTCCGCCTACACACAAAGGGCTGTAGGCCTAAAACCATAACAAACAACAAACCGGGACAAAGTTTCTCCGCCGGCTGTGTTTTTGAGATGAATCAAATGACCGTTTGTATTGTAGATGATTTTTATTTTAGAAACTTGATTAGTCTGATTAAGGAATTATAATGCCTTGGCAGAATTGTCTATGCTAAGTGGTGATTGGATTGCGTGTTTTCTTTGCTTGCAAATCGAAGGATTACTCGGTTGATTGATTGAATACTTGTTGCATGCAAATCAACTGATTGATTGATGTATTGAGGGATCTTTTCTGAGCTTGTTGCACGCCCAATTTTTCAGCATCAGACTTGCCTAAAACCTCCGTTTTTGAAATAGAATTGAGGAATTTATCGAACCGGATCAGAATCACAAACTTTATCTTGCAGATGTACAAGAAAGCGGTCGCGTCGTTTTGGACGACGGAGGAGGTGGACCTGTCCAAAGACGTCCAGCAGTGGGAGTCGCTTAACAAAGACGAGCAGTACTTCATCTCGCACGTGCTGGCTTTCTTCGCCGCCAGCGATGGAATTGTCAATGAAAACTTGGTTGGTAAAATTTTGCGGATTTTTTTCTTAAGCAAAGAAGAGAACGAAACACTCGAACAGACATGGTCATTAAACTCTTCCAAACCAATCCATGTTGTTTTAGGTGGAGAATTTCAGTCAGGAAGTGCAGGTCACGGAAGCGCGCTTCTTCTACGGATTCCAAATCGCCATCGAAAACATCCATTCGGAGATGTACAGCCTCCTGATCGACACCTACATCAAAGACGCCGCGCAGAGGTTTGTCTTGTCTGCCTCTCGAGTATTGACAATACAGTACAAACGTAACTGTAAAAATATCACGTTCATTTGTCATTTCAGGACGTACCTCTTCAACGCGATTGACACCATGCCTTGCGTCAGGAAGAAAGCCGACTGGGCACTCAGCTGGATGAGCAGCACCAACGCCACCTATGGAGAACGCATCGTGGCCTTCGCCTCGGTGGAGGGGATCTTCTTCAGCGGCTCATTCGCCTCCATCTTCTGGCTCAAAAAACGGGGACTCATGCCCGGCTTGACATTCAGCAATGAGCTCATCAGTCGCGATGAGGTACGCAGTTCACATCAGCGGTTTCCTTTCGTTTGTTCTTGATGCAAGCGGTGCTAATTGGCATTACAAAGCAAATGGGCAACGCATTCAGGCAATCAAGGAGAAAAACAGACAGACATGCAGCCAGGCAGACAGGCAGGCAAACAAACAGGCATGCAGACAGACATGCAGCCAGGCAGACAGACATGCAGCCAGGCAGACAGACATGCAGCCAGGCAGACAGACAGACAGACATGCAGGCAGACATGCAGACAGACAGACAGACAGACAGGCAGGCAGGCAGACAGTCAGAAAGAGTTGTGATCGGTGTACATTGACATTGCAAAGAATGATCACCGAATTTCTTTTCATTCAGGGTCTTCATTGCGACTTTGCCTGCCTGATGTTCTCGCACCTGGTAAACAAGCCCTCCCAGGAGCGCATTCTGGAGATCATCACCGATGCGGTGCGCATTGAGCAGGAGTTTTTGACCGAAGCCCTTCCGTGCAACCTCATCGGCATGAACTGCACCCTGATGAAACGCTACATCGAATACGTGGCTGACCGTCTGTTGAAGGAGCTCAGTTGCGAAAAGGTGCGAATGTAGAATGATTTCACCGTCGTTTCAGAAGCCGCCGCTGTCTGTGTCTGATGACTTTTCGTTTTTCCTTTGCAGTTCTACAAAGTGGAGAATCCGTTCGACTTCATGGAGAACATCTCGCTGGAGGGAAAGACAAACTTTTTCGAGAAGCGCGTCGGAGAGTACGCAAAGACCGGGGTCATGAACAGTGTCACCGGCGGGAGCCAGTTTGAATTCACTACAGATTCGGACTTTTAGTTTATTTCTCACGTATTCCGACTCGATTACGGAGGCCGTTCAGCATACCATGATTGAATTTGGTTGATTTTACGGCTGCTGTGCTTGTGTTGTTTTGCCTTTGTCAAGTCTACACGTGACAAAAACCTTGCGCTGACCGAATTAAGCACTTTAACTCGGAGGTGTGTTACAACAACAGCCAAGCAACGAACGAGTGTAATGGCTTAACTCGGTTAGCGAAAGGTTTTTGCCACGTGTGTATACACATACCTTCCCTAGGTCTCCAGCTCAACAGTGTGCATTGTACTGTTTTTTTCCTTTTGAAGCAATTGGAAGTTTAAAATACAAACGAATTTGTCCGATTGCTGGACTTGAATCGGTGGAGTGGTCTTGATTGGAGAACAGACCTTGCACAGCATTTCGAACCGACAACTAGGCAACATTATGCAGTTTCGAATGAGAGAATCATTTCGATTTTAAGATATTGAATCGAAGCATCGCACCATCACTCAATCATTGTAATATGTTGTTTTTCTGATCATCTCCAAAAGATGGCAGTTCCTATCAAGGCCAACGCGTCACAGTTTGCCGTTACGGTGGCCTTGCCTTGGACGTGCACAAACCCCTATCTCTTTCCGACATCAGAGGTCTACGCTTGCATTCCGCCTCCCATGTTTCCGGTTGCTTTCGCGGTCGAGCAACCAAATTCCCTTCATGAGGAATGCAGTGCCTGGGAAAGTTTTGTCGCTGAGGACCTTTTCGATTGGGTGGTTGCTCAAAACCTGTTGGTACGACCGGCACTGGTTGTCCTACTTGTGAATTTAATCAGCTGGATCTATCACAAATGCGCCGGAACACCACCAATATGCTTGCTTGGTAGGTAGGATAAAGAAAATATCAAGTGACCCATGGCTGGCCTATTGGTTTGCCTGTCTATTTGTCTGTCTGTCTGTGTCTGTCTGTCTGTGTCTGTCTGTCTGTCTGTGCCTGTTTGTCTGTCTGTGTCTGTCTAACTGTCTGTCTGTCTGTCTGTCTGCCTGTCGGTCTGTGTCTGTCTGTCTGTCAGCTATGGCTTCAAAGTGGTCCTGTTGACAGATTCGCATCACAAGGTGGCCATGACTTGGGGCTTCAACGATAAGGAGGATGTATTCGATTACCGCGACGGATCCGTCGGCAAACGGAAAAAGATCCGGAAACGATCTCTCATTTCACGCCCGCACACTTCCCGTCCAAGGCGTTGCCACCACCAAGACAGTTCTGAAGCCTTTACAAAGCCGACAGCCGTGCAAATGGTGTGACGAAAGGAACGTACTGATTTCTGTACAGTGTAGAAAATAAAATTAATAATCAAGAAGGTAAAACATGCTATCAGAATACCACATGGAGTGAAAGGAGAGAGAGAGAGAGATCACGAAGCGGAAGCAACCGCCGTTAAGGGATCTTCCAGATATTTCGTCAGCGCTCTCATCTTGGCCATGAGCAATCCCAATCCGACGTCCGGTTTCGCGTACATGCAAAGGAGGAGATTGGCTACCCGGCCCAGTGCCACTTTGCCATCCTAGAATGCAAAAAAGACAACTAGATAAGCTATTCGATTCCGATTTCTTCATTCCTTTCTAATCGTGCATAATCTCTGCACAGATATCGGGAGACAGGCAAATGCACTAGCAACAGTGTATAGGGCATGTATCGGGGCTTCCTTTTTTATAAAATCAATCGATCAATCGATTCCGGTTGTATGAAATAAACACAGGGCAAACAGATCAGCCTGATAAGACAGGAAAAAATACCAAGCAATCAATACATCAATCAAGGCCTGATACGACAGGAAAAAATACCAAGCAATCAATACATCAATCAACGCCTGATACGACAGGAAAGAATACCAAGCAATCAATACATCAATCAACGCCTGATAAGACGGGAAAAAATATCAAGCAATCAATACATCGATCAACGCCTGGCAATTGAGAAAGAATTCAACAACAGGGTAAGTCATTCGCCAACCAATCCCCTCACTCAACCGGAACCGGATTAATTAAGCCAAGCTCTCCACGAGATGATTAAGCCATACCATGCAGTCGAGGATTAGGAATTGCAGTTTATCATCATGGAAGGCAGCTTTGGCGCTTTTGTCGTACAGCGTCCAGATATTGCTCGCGATGGCTCCCGTCGCTCGGGCGTCCGTGTCGCCATAGCCGGAATACGCCAGCAGGACTCCCTCTTTATTGAGCAATCTGTAAGCAGCAAAATAGAGCGTGGTGTGAGTTGATGATGATGACGGAGCCAGCATGACATCTCCTGCAGACACACGACGACACAACACAAGATAAAGAGAAGTGTCAGCTAACATCCCCTCAAAACTCCCCCTCCCTCCCTCTTTCGCTCTCCGTTAATTCCCCCTTCCTCGCATTCTCCTTCAATCAATGCCAAATGGAAGTGCGAGGACAGACGGCCAGCTGCAGTGGCAATTCAAACGCAAATCGCTAACTTCCAGACCAATTTCCAGAGAAGATTATTGATTTTAAGCAGTGTCAGATTGAGGGTCGGAAAACGCCCGCCCCCTCAGATACAGTAAGTCTATGGTCCCCAGTGCGTGATGAACCTCAATCCGCCACCGGCAGAGACACCCATAAAAACAGAATTCCGATCAACTTACAATGTGCTTTGTACTCCTCCCGTGTTAGCCTGCCCGAGAACTTGTGAAAGTACTTTGGGTCGTAACATTTTCCAGCTCGGCGGGGGAGACAAAAAATCAAAAGAAATCTCCTGAAAATGAGAAAAATGCGAAAAACCAAAACAGCTGACAATACGCATGTGCCAATGGTATGGTGAAGAGGAGTGCGCCGAGTGCTATTGGTGGAACTATCATCATCCAGCCAATTAAATATGGACATTCAAAATAACCACGCCTCACATTGTGCAAGTGAACCAATCAATCACTGTATGTATTAAACATACAGAGGCGGAGCTCCACTCACTCGTACCGTACGTACGTCTTGGTGCACTGATAAATGATGCTTGTTTGGCAACTTCCGTTATCCGTTCCGCTGGTAGGAATATGAAAAGTTATAGCGTTCATGCGTTTATTTTCTTTTTCTTAATGGGTTATTTTTGGCTCCGGAAACGATTTTATTTCAGCGATCGTTCTGCTGTTTTTCTGATCTCGCGTTCGGCCTGCATTGCTATCACTGCACTGCCGTGCACTGTGCACTGTGCACGGTGCATGCAAGTACAGTAGTAAAGTAGTAACCATTCCCCCGGGACGCCGCGCTGTGGGTCTTCCGTTCTCCGGCCATCTGTCTCTGTCCTAAAATTCCACTTTTCACCAGACGCTGTGTCTGGATCCACAGGGAGCGAGAAGAAGTCACTAGGCCGAGCCCACAGACATCGTATCGATCAACCACACTGTCTGCCACTTCCAACAGCCACCAGCCTTCACACTCACAAATTGCCAGTTTGTGTCCTACATTTTTTTGGTGATCCATTGGACGACACAACACTGACGAAAAAGTAAGCGGATATCGT
The DNA here is from genome assembly GCA_001579985.1 of Hypsibius dujardini. Classification (NCBI taxonomy): domain Eukaryota; kingdom Metazoa; phylum Tardigrada; class Eutardigrada; order Parachela; family Hypsibiidae; genus Hypsibius; species Hypsibius dujardini. The sequence continues at coordinate 8,525 of LRSR01012110.1, forward strand.
TAACGCCGTTGCAAATTGACACACCCGACGGCGGGGCTCGTTCATTTTTCATAGCTGGTTGACCTAGATCTCCGTCCCCGTCTCTTCCAGCTTTTTTTACTTTTTGCCACTCTCACGTCACATTCATTCCATTCCCTCAGGCGGGAACGTTGATTTCTCGTATGTTTGAAATTAACGCTCTGTCAGGTATGACAAAACGCAGCTCGACGATTTATTTTGAATTATTTTCCTTATTTTACGTTGGCGGTTTGCAGAATTATCGGTTCGAAGCATAGATTGATTGATTGATCTGCTTCTGTAATTTATCCATTTCGGTTATCAGCAGAGTTTGGTTTTTGTATTCTCTCCCGCTAATTTGTCCTCTGTGTAACCGCACAAAATCTTAGTTATTGAATATGTCCCGTGTTTTTTATTGACTTTAAGACATAATTTTTTGGTAAGATGAGGAGATTTAGCATTCGATCAACTGCAAGCAGAAGATAAGAGTTTTGCGTTGTCTAACTCGATTGATTGGTTGATTGATTGATTGGTTGATTGATTAGCGCATTCTTGTGTTTACCATTGCTCATTTCTTATTTACGGTTTGATGCGAATGTGCTATGCTACATGTATAGCTATGTGAAGGCAGGTAAATCGTCAAGGTGTTTATTTGTTTAAAAACAGTTACCACCATGTCGGTTTGGACACCCATTTGTTGTTCCTGTCAAGGCGATACGCGACAAACCATTGCACAGCACAGACAGACAGACAGACAGACAAACAGCACAGACAGACAGCACAGACAGACGTCAAATTGGGGTGGCGAATAAATATGTATTTTCTCTGCCCTCGCGATTCGCACAATCACAGCCGAGGAGCAGTTGGTCATTGGTTTGTGCAATGGTGCGCCAGTTGCAAACAAGATCGATCATTTACCGCACCTCTTTTGTCCGGTTCAAGTTGAACTCTTACACTGCCCCATTCATCCGTTTGCTTTCATATCTCGTATCTCTTTACATGGGCGTATACAGTCGGCAGAGTCGATATAAAAGTTGACCGCATCCCAGTCGCGCCCGCATCCCTCTTGGCTATTTGTATCGCGCATCGATCCATTACTTTTCTTTTTCAATTTTGCAGATCCCGCCGCAGGATAATCGTAGATATTCCCCTCTGACTGGATTGATACATTATTGTATCATACACAGACAGACAGACAGACAGACACACATACAGACACACAGACGCACAGACAGACACACAGACAGACACACAGACAGACAGACGGACAGACAGACAGACAGAAAGACAGACAGACAGACGCACAGATAGACGCACATACACACAGACAAGCACAGTGCGAAGTGTTCCCCTTTTCCTCCTGGAAAATGAGTAGCTCCAAGCTGCCCGACAACTGCGTCCAGTATGACGTCTTCCTGTTGGACGGAAAAAAAGGAGTCAGGAAGACCGCCGCCGCCTTCCCGGAAGCGCTCCCGAAACTGGAGGCATTGTGTGATGAAGTTTACGCCTTGCTCGGGGAGCACTTCGTCGATTACATATGGCAGGCAGAGCCGTTTCGCCTGGCTCCCTTCAAGAAGCCCTTTCCCCACGTCGGCGGGAGGACGGTCTTTGGTGATGCCATTGAAGACGAGTGGTTCATTGTTTACCTTCTATTGGAGCTGTCCAAACGTTTTGAAAATGCTGCCATTGCGTAAGTTGCAGTTGAAAGGCGAGTGTCGGTGTCAGTGTGTTTACCCGGTTGCATATATATAGTTTACCGGGTAACTTGGATTCACTGGTCATATTTTTCTCTTCTTTTGCGTAACAGGGTTTACGATAACGACGGCCAATTTCTGCTAATTGAGGCGGCGGAATACCTGCCGGCTTGGCTAGGACCGGAAAACAGCGAAAATAGGGTAAATTTCGGCTTGAAGTTGTCTGTCTCTCTGTTTTTCTGCCTGCCTGCCTGTCTGTCTGCCTGTCTGTCTGCCTGTTTGTCTGTCTGTCTGTCTGTCTGTCTGTCTGTCTGTCTGTCTGTCTTTGTGTCTGCCTGCCTGCCTATCTGCCTATCTGACTGACTGACTGACTAGCTGGTTGTTAGTTGACTCTTCCGGACTCGGGGGAATATACGACGTGAAGAGGTCAATTGGTAATTGCGATCGATGATTATAGGTTTGGATCTATCGAGGCCAAATTCACATTATTCCGGAAGTGGTGAAGAGCAAAGCGGGGGATAATGGAGCGGAAGATATTTCGATCGAGGAGGCGCTCGCATGGCTGGCTAAAGATCCCAAATTTACCGCCGCGTCCAAGGATATCCAAGGGTTCATCCGTAAACGGATTGCCGGGTAGGAATTCAATTTTGTTTCTCGATTGATGGTATGCCGATTTGGCAATTCGATCAATTAGGGTCTCCACCATGGGCAATAATTGCTGACGTCGTCAATCGAAAATACTCTCCGACCTAGTTGAAATGATGTAGACACTCTATACACAGACAGACAAATCAAGATGCCAGAAAAACGCGGGCTATTGTGCAGGGTCCAGGGACATTGAGACACGTGACGCGACGCGGGTGACTCTGACACAGAGACAACCAGACAGACAACCAGACAGACAACCAGACAGTCAACCAGACAGACAACCAGAGAGACAGACAACCAGACAGACAACCAGACAGACAACCAGACAGACAACCAGACAGACAGACAACCAGGCAGACAACCAGACAGACAACCAGACAGACAACCAGACAGACAGACATCCAGGCAGAAAACCAAGCAGACAGACAGCTGGTTTAGACAACGAGTGAAGGAATCGAATGTAAACTTGACACCAGAACAGAAATCTGGAATATTTTTTAGAGGTCTAAGTTCCCAACTGGTTTATATGTAAATTTTCAGGTATCCAAAACGAATTGCGGAGACGAAGCAAATTTCGCACTGCTTCGTGCCGGCTGCAGTTGCGGTACTGGCGAAAACCCGACCGAGTCTCCTTTCCGCTGCCGTTCAGGCCTTCTACTTGAGGGACCCCATCGATCTGCGGGTAATTACATCCTACTCTTACGGTTGTTGCGGCCGGTAGTCGTGTCTCTGTTGCATCCGGCCATACACATAAACCTACTTTTTGCCCCTTCTGCTGACTGACTGTCTGTCTGTCTGACTGTTTGTCTGACATCTTTTTTTATTAGGCCTGCAAAGCGATGAAGCATTTTCCACCGGAAACGCGGGTGCTCTCTGACGTGAGTTGATTGCCTCTTCGTGTCCGCGTTCGTTGTGTGTGTGTGTACCCCACACTCGCGTGGTTGTGTTTGTGTGTGGAGTCAAGTCAAGTCAAGTGTCTGTGGGGGAATGTGTTGACCTATTTCCTGTTGCTGACCCGACCGGGCTGCGTGTGTAGGTTGTGACCTCCAAGCTGCAGTACGCGCAGCTGGTGCAGCAAAAGTACCACCCCGACAAGCGAACCGGCTGGGACATGCCCACCCCCGATGACCCCTACTACAAGTCGCTCGACCTTGGCGTGAAGATTGTAAGTGTCGTGGCGATTGGCGTTAGATATGCGTTCGATGCATCGGTTTTAATATATGTGAATGTACTAATTGTTTATTGTGCTGACCATGTAGGCGAGTGGTTTTGAGATTCTCTGCGCGTATGGTGAACGGGTCAAGGATGCGATGCAAGTGTTGACCTATGAGGAAGTTGAGTCTGACCCGTTGTGGAAGCTCTTCTGGTCGGGCTTAGAAAAGGGCCGGTTCATGAAGGTTCGTGCATCCTTAATTGTATTTTTAAGCTGCCTGTCTCTCTGTCTGTCTGTCTGTCTGTCTGTCTGTCTGTCTGTTTGTCTGTTTGTCTGTCTGTTTGTTTGTCTGTCTGTCTGTTTGTCTGTGTGTTGGCTGTGTCCTCTTTGCCGGCCTTTCTTACTGAATTTTTTGTTTACATATGCAGGATGTAACTCCCGGTTCGGATTCTTATCGTACGAAGTTAAACAAAGCAAAAGATTTCTTTATCGAATCTCGAAGGACTGATGAGGTTTACATTCCCCGCGAGCGTTACGGAGCTATTATTCTACAACTCTTGCGTACACTGGATGTCGACGTCAACGCCTTGAAGAAGCGCAGCTTGGTGCTTCCTCCGGCAGATGGTAATTTCTTCGGTTTTGCTCGACCTTTCCTCTTCTTCAATCGCTCTTCCTACAGGGCCGGTCCTCTCTTCTTCGATCGCTCTTCCTACAGGGCCGGTCCTCTCTCATTGTGTTGTTTGTTATTCCAGACGACTCGTGGTTGAATGTCAGCCCGGACCAGCTTGACGCTCTCTTGCGTGAACGATCGGCGCCCGGCGTCGGCGGTTCCAACAAGCACAACGGCTCCACCGGATCGGCATCGAATTTCGACCCATCTACCATCACGGATAGCATTAAGAAATTTATGGAAAGTGTTTCCGGCTTCGAAGGCGCGGAGTTTGCCGAGTAAGTCTAAACACGCGCAGACTTTAAAAGTCTAATACCTCGTTTAGTGTAGGGAACTTGGGGATGCATGGTGCACTGCACGAGACTCCACTTGCCGTAGTATTAGCATAATCCGGTGTCGTAACAATATTTTTTACAAGTGCACAGTACTGTAACACGGTGCTGTAATGTTTGAACAGCTTTATTTTGACATATCCGGTGAAATCGCATAGAGACAGACAGGCATGAATAGAACAGAAAAGAGACCGACGGGCAAATCGATAGGCCGGCACATAGGCAGGCATATTGGAAGATACACACACAGATAGACATTCAGACAGACAGACGTTCAGACAGACAGACAGACAGACAGACAGACAGACAGACAGACAGACAGACAGACAATGAGACAGACAGACAGCCGGGTAGATAGACAGACAGACAGACAGACAGACAGACAGACAGACAGTCCGATAGAGAGACGGACGGACAGACAGAGTGATGAGGTAACAAAGAGACAAGTGGATAGGCCGTGGCCGTTTAGATTGAGAGTACCAGGGGGAACAAGGATACTCTGACGAGAAGTAAAGGCATTCTTTCTTTTCTTTTTTTTCAGTGAGAAAGATGATCCTCACGGTATGGACACAAGAAAAATGGACCAAGCCATCGGGCAGATCCTAGAGCTCAACATCTCCGACGGCGAAGAGAACGACGGTCGCGTGTCGTCCGCGATGACGGACTACAGTGACGAGGAGGATCCAGACCTGGACCTGCCTCAAGGAAAGCCTGGTCAACTCGAGAAAAATCTCCAGGAATACCTGCAACGCATGGACAGGGAATTGGCGAAAACTGCCGTCGGTCAAAGTTTCGTCAGACAAAACGGCGCCGCTGCTGCAAATGGCGCTCGGAAAGCAAACGGCACGGAAAATCAGCACCCCGGCTTTGCCAACGGCAAGCGACAGCATTCCATCAACAGTCAGAACGGCAATGGCAACGGCCATTCGCAGCATAAGAAGGCTGCACCCAGCGCGGAATCGGATTCCTTCGAGGATGACGAGGAAGACGATTATCGCCCGGTTGACGTTAATATTAATCTGCTGAAGAATATTCTCGAGAGCTGTTCCTCGGAGCAAGGCATGGCCGGTCCGGCATCCAACATGCTGAAGCGGATGGGCGTCAACGTCCCACCGAACAACGGCAAGGACAGCGATGACGAGTGAATGTCTTCTGCATTTTTCGTTCCACCTTTATTATTATTTCGTATAACGATCTACTTCACCGAAGATCGTCCTCGATTTCCGATTTTCAAAACAAGCAAGTCAAAAACAGGTTTTTGATATTTTACAGTTATTAGCGAGAGGAAACGGTTTGAGCGTGATGAGTTTTCATAGTTCAAAGTTGTCTTGTCTGTCTCCCTTCTTCATCGAGTGTTCCCGTTTCTCCCGCAGACGTTCCCGTGCGGCTTTTCTTGCTCTGAAACGCAAGTACCAAGTAAAAATCAGACAGGCAGACAGACAGGCAGACAGCCATACAGCCATACAGGCAGGCAGACAGGCAGACAGGCAGACAGACAGACAGACAGCCATACAGGCAGACAGACAGACAGATAGACAGGCAGGCAGACAGACAGACAGCCATACAGGCAGGCAGACAGGCAGACAGCCATACAGGTAGACAGACAGACAGACAGACAGATAGACAGACAGGCAGACAAACATTCAGCCGAAGAGACAGTCATGCAAGTAGACAGATAGACAAACAAACATCCAGATAAAGGGATATCCAGGCAGACAGACAGGAAGATAGTTATATAGAGAGTAGACATATAGATGGGCAGACAGAAGGACAGTTGATCCGTCCGCGTTCCACTGTATTTTACCCACCTCGCAGCGAGCTCTTCCTGGTCCTCCACCGACAGTTCCGGTGCTGGCCGATCCAGACCGCGTATTATGAAACGAATCTTATCCAAGCAGTCGGCTAGATTGAATTCCCTCGATCGTGTCTTCTCCGACTGAATCCAGAACTGGCCCTCTTTGGTTATCCTCGTGGCATGCTTCTCGAACAGCTGTGCTTTCAGGTGGTCCGGTATCCACTTGACAGATTTCAAGTCGAATCGAATGTCCACTTTCGTGTTGACTAAAAGACGGCAAATTTGAACGGCTTACAGCGCGACAATACAGTTCGTTCTTTGGTTCGTTTGTTAGTTCGTTCGTTCGTTCGTTCTTTGGTTCGTTCGTTGGTTCGTTCAACCAATGATACCGATGCTGGTCGACGTGAATCGTACGATTTAAATTTAACAACCTCGTCAATCAATACGATACCGATAGGATATCGATAGGTTGACGCGGGGAAAAAATGAAGCCGTGAAACGACTGATTCGCAAGCTACACTATAAAAAGCACAATCGACCAATCAACCAACGCAAATACAAACCCACATACCACGTTCGACTGATTCGCAAGCTACACTATAAAAAGCACAATCGACCAATCAATCAAGGCAAATAGACACCCACGTACCACGTTCGACTGATTCGCAAGCTACACTATAAAAAGCACAATCGACCGATCAACCAACGCAAATACAAACCCACGTACCCTTGTTCACGTTCTGCCCTCCAGGACCCGAACTTCTGGAATAACTGATTTCCAAATCCTCTGCGAAATGAAGAATCTAATTTCGGCAATCTGAAAGCCTCATTTTTTGTCATGATCACTTACCTAATGGTATATAGCCATGAAACTCCTCCGACTTCAGTGCCTTCTCCTTTAGCTAAAAAAACATCATCCAAAATTGCAACAAAAACCGCGCTGTTCGACAAGGCTATTTAAAATCGATGATGAGATCTATATTATCTTCTGCTTACCCCTTTTTCGACGTTGGCACTGTAATCGAGTTCGCTCTTTGGGTAGATCTTGTCCAAGCTGTAGATGCTTTTAAATCCGGAGCGGCTCTCTTGAAAGACCCCGGCAGGGCGCAGCAGTCTAATGAATCCGCGTGACAACATTCCGCTTTGCGTATACGATAACGAAAAAGAAAGTGTTCAGTGTCTCAGTGGGATCGGACAGTAAAGACGTAAAGAGAATTACGACTGATCGGCGAGATTGTGACAGAGACATGAACATCTAAATATCGATCGATTGCTTGATTGATCAGCAATTACTTGATTGCAGTTCACGTTCTCCAACTTAGCTCTTCCGTTCTTTAAACCAGCTATTTTGTTCTTTAAATAGATTTTCTGTTCTGTAAACCATCTTCTGCGCTTTTTAATCTAGCTTTTTTGTTCTTTAAACCAGCGTTTTCGTTCTTCAATCTTCGAAAAAATCATTCTTTTTTTGAGTCCCCAAATTTGCTTTTTACTTTTAACTGATTGACATTGCTGACCCGCGCCCGGAGACATGGCGAACAACTCCACAGCTAAGCAGATATTTGAGACGTCGAAGACTCCAGACACGGTTCTGTTCCTTGGTAAGTGCATTAAACTCTGGAAGATCTCAACATCGGATATAATAATATCAGCGCTTTAGAGCGTTCGCTTGATTGCTGGATATGCAATGCCTGTACGCAGGGCACTAACTGTAGCTGGAGTCAATCAACGAATCAAGCAACCTCACTGCAACTAATTTTAAACGTGCACAGATAAACGGCCATGCGGGGCACTCGCTGTAGGATAAACTAATCGATTCAATCAACAAATCAAGCAAGCTTACTGCAATTGATTTTAAAGTGCAGAGATAAACGGCCGCGCGGGGCACTCACTGGGATTAACTGATTGATTCAATCAACGAATCAAGCAACGTCGCTGCCACTTATCTTAAACCTGTACAGATAAACGGCCGCACAGCGCTTTGGACCTGCTAACGTTATTCATCCTCCGCCGATACGCATCCGATCCCACCAGGTAATAGGCGCATAAATCTAGTGTGCAGAATATGCCGTTTTCCACATTTCAACGGAGTTGAATGTACGTCTTTTTGCTGCAGAACTGCGGTGCACATCCTGAGCAACGAGGGCAGAACTCCATTTTGGAAAGAGCGTCTCCGGCAGCGGCTACCCGACCGGTATGCCGGGATTTCACCCTTCCGATCGATATTCCTGTTAAATTGCCGGTTTGCTGTTTTTAGGGTATTTGTTTATGATGTTGCGACGGAGAGTTACGCGACCGAGGCTCTGCTGGAGCAAGTGCGGAAAATGGGCTCCTCGACCACCGACTTCCGTCACGTCGTGATATGTGATTCGACCGGCGTGTTTGTGGAGCGATCAGCTGACAGCTTCTGCACGTTTCTCGCGAGGTTGCCGGGTCAGATCGCAGATGGTACGTGCCATCACGGATCAACCGGCGGTTGTGAATTCTGCCGCTGGAACGATTGATTGATTGATTGATTAATTTGCGATGCGTTGTTCATTGCCCGATTGATTGATTGATTGATTGATTTGCAATGTGTTGTTGATTGTCAGATTGATTGATTGATTGATTAGTTTGCGATGTGTTCTTGATTGTCTGATCGATTGATTGATTGATTAGTTTGCGATGTGTTCTTGATTGACTTATTTGATTGGCTGATTTGGGTACCTGGGAACCATGGGTGGTTGCTCTTTGCGACGATCTAATGATCCAATAGTAAGATTGGACGATTAATGCCGATGGATCAGTTTTCGGTTGGAGCGACCATATACTGCAGCTTTTGCTAAAACTTCTAACCGAGTTGGCATTTTTAATGTAGCTTCCGGTGGAACGGCACCAACGAGTATCGGCCTTCTTCATCATTCCGACATCAATGACATCCGAGCGGAAAGAGCCCTAAAGTTTGTATGCATGTCCAGTGTGACGGTTGTGGAATCGTCCCAAAACAAAGTTGGACAACAGGACTTCATCTGTTCGGTCGAACATTTGAGGCACGAGGAGGGGCATACTTCTCAAGTACGTCGGGCACCGTGAATCCGATTTACGGAAATATTACTACACCGGGATCATAGAAT
>LRSR01012111.1:0-29125 GCA_001579985.1 Hypsibius dujardini
GCAGGTGAACAGACGAGGGAACACCATATGGATAGGGATGGGAAAGTTTCGACAGACATCACCCTCGCCAATCTGAATGTTCTGAATCTCGGTGGCTTCCTTGGCGAACCCCTCACCGGCACCGCAGGTCTCCACCCGGCACAGCTGCAGCTCAATCGACTTTATAGCGATATCGCAACGTTCGACGGTCAGCTAAAGAATACACGTAAGAGTAAGGCGCATCGTCTGGCAAACGGAAACAAAAACAGGCAGAAGACAGACAAACAGACAGATAGATAGACAGACAGACGAACAGACAGACAGGGACATAGACAGACAGGGAGATAAACAGGCAAAGAGACAGACAGATATTATCTTGAATCCACTAACTTCACCGGTCATTGGCTTGGTTATTACGAATGCTGTGCTGTCCAGTTGCCCCTTGATGCAGAACTTTGGCAATCTTCCTGTCTGAAAGACAGCAATACTATAGTACTTTATGTCGGTTGTTGTAACCTTCGAAAGTGAACGAGCAAATAAACTCACCTCCGCGACATTACGCAGCGATTCTGGCGTGATATTAAAGACTTTAGGCTTGTCGTTCGATCCATCATAAGACTCCTGGAGAGTCAGAAACGCGTTATTCAAAGAAAGCAGATTAAAACGACGCAAAAACTCTCAGCGAAGCACACTGACCGGAACTTCCACGACAAACTCGATGCCTTTAAGGAGGTCACGATTCAACACCGACCTCTTCATCTCCACTTTGATCATGTACTGCAATATCAGGTACAGTTCACACCACGCTTAAGCGGGCAATGACCGTAAGTCCTAACTGACAGCGTCTGATTGATTGATAGATTAGCAGAAAACATGCGTTTATACTACAATCAATCAATCAGTGGATGCTGGCGCCGTTTGACTAACTGCAAACGCTCCTTTCTGCGGGTTTCATTGACGCATATCGATCTAAAAAAATTAATGGCTCACTCATTTCAAACAAAGTCCTACCTGAATGGTGATATAGACGCCGTGGTAAGTCTCGTACAGCACCTTCCCATTCAACGGTTGCAGTTTAACCTCGAAGGGAATTTCCGTTGTTCCGGCCGGGAAACGCCCGGGCTTGACCATCTCAAAACTGGCAAGGGCAATTTGAACTGGCTAGAAGAGAAAAATTAGAAATTTTAACCGGCGACATTTATGCTTTATGAAGTGTTTCAATTGTACACAAGTAGCAAAAGCCTTGCCCTAACCGAGTCAAGCCATTACGCTCGTTCAACGCATTTTACACAGCCCCCAAGTTAAAGTGCTTAACTCGGTTAGCGCAAGGTTTTTGCCACGTGTGTAGGTAATGTGTAATATTAATTAAATTAATTAAATTGTCGAAATTTCAGCCTTTCGCGCTTAATGAAGTATCTGTCATTTTATTTAAAATAAAAATTGTCGAATATACGTTTTTTTCTTAATTATGAATTTGCAAAATGTACTTTTAAATAGGAAGATTTCTCATACAAAATATTTTTACACGCCCAAAACATGGCTTTCTATTAATTAAATAAGTATTTTAATTAAATAACATAATTTTACCTTCAGATTTAAAATTATTTTACTTTCTTATTTAAATATATAAACACGTGATTTAAATGGCAATATTTTCACGAACTTTCAGCGAACTTGAGAAGGTGTCCAGAAGGATGTTTTTGTTGTCTAACTGCAGAGAAATGGTTCCCTCCAGGGATAATCCGATGCCATCGTGCTTGCAATCCGAGGGAGTGTTGACAGAAATCGTGCCTGAGACGAGTTCCTGTATGGTTGGAGGTAAAGGAAGGGAAATCATGGAATCCGGTGAAATTGAACACTCAATCAATCAATCAATCAATCGATCAATCACTCGATCAATCACTCGATCAATCAATCCATCAATCAATCAATCAATCCTAACAGCAAGCTTAGCGACACAAGCAACAATCAACACAGCACGCATTCAATCAACTAGCCCAATGTTTTTCAAATTTCTGTGAATGCAATTAAAAATCATCATGCAGCAATTTGAAGAGTATTCATTGAGCAATGTATGCTGTTTGCACACTCCTGAGGCTGAATTATTCTTTCGTGAATGAGATTTCCCATTTTACACATTTAAACGCTAAACTCAAAACTTAGAGGATCAATCAATCAATCGACATGGTCTCTTCAAGAAACACACACCCATTGAATAAAAGACTAATCAAACGATCAATTAACAGAGCGTGCGAGAATTGCTCTCAAAATACCTTCACGTCGGCTTACCCCTTGCCGATACGTTTTATTCGGCTTCGAAAGTCGCACATCCAAGGAGAAGCTCATTGCAAATTCGTCGGGTGTAAGGCACCACAGACTCGGAAAAGAATGAAGACAAACGGAGGGAATGCAGCAGACGCGTTAACCCTGCAAAATGCAGCTAGACCCCTCGAACATCCCCCCCCCCCTAACGGGCGGAAGAGGCGGGGTTGTTTATCAGCTGATTCTGCAGAATTAGAAACCAATCAATCGATAACCGCCTCGGGCAAAGCGCCAGCACAACTTCAATAGTGATTTCTCATTCCCCGTGTCCCACGCTTTTTGCGCTAGTGATTTCTCTGAATAAACTATTCAAAGCGTGAGGAGGCATTTTTCTGTTTTCACAATTTTCTCATATATATGCTGCGCTTTTTCGCAGTCTTCCTCATCACTGCTTTTATTTCGTGGATGCTTTTTCGTGTGAAGTTTTCTCCCACTCTGTTTCTTTCTCATTTTTCCACTTCTTCTCGCACTGTACCGGCAATAATAATGGCAAGTCCACGGACTGTCAACAAAACGATTTATTCCGTGGAGCAACCGGAAGGAAAAGGTATCAACATTTTTAAATAGAAATTAATTTTAATTTAATTTAATTTAATTCAATTTAATTTGATCAACGGTTTTTTATCCTATCTTTTTGTCGGTTATTTTAAGCACTCTTTCTGCGGATGGTCATTGTCAATTTTTCTCTGTATAGGCGCGCGGGTGCGACGATCCATCGGCGGAAGACAGGTGAGTCAATCAACAAATCTACCGCTGTTAGGTGTGTGGTGCCGTCGACTCGTTGATTAGTTGATTGACGGTTTGACCAGTGAATTATGCCGCCGCTTGTCTGTTTGATTGTTTGATTTATCAAGATCTACAAATTTCCGACACAACCTAGCTAGAACCTGAAACTCCACAATAATTGGGGCTTCAGCTAATACGAGAGCTACAAAAGCTAGAATAAGACACGGAAAGAACAGTACAAGCAACAGAAAAGAGTATGAGCTAAGTTTGATAAAAATGGTTAACGGCTCAATCAAGCAATCAATCATTTGATGGAGGTTTTCACTTTGAATAAATTTTATTGACGCTTTCTTGCTTGCAGTTGGCAACCTTGGATCCTTTTCTTCTGCTGGATCATTTTAAAGTCAAACCGCCAGCCGGATTTCCCGACCATCCTCACCGTGGTTTTGAGACGGTTCGCAGAATTGTGGTGGCATTGTCTGGGAAGGTGGAGCCACCTACCGAATTTTTTATATTTTTTCATATTTTTTCTTCCTCTCAGGTTACCTATATGTTGGATGGCTCCTTCACTCATGAGGATTTCAAGCGCCACAAGGGAACCATTCACGCCGGGGACTTGCAGGTTAGTCTTTTTTGTACTAAGAAACATCAGCGTTTAATTGCGTTGTGGGGAGTGTGAGTTGTTTTGAAGGCGGGAGACCGTGTTGACACTTGAGTTTGGATTGCAGTGGATGACTGCTGGTCGTGGAGTGCTCCACTGTGAGATGCCCGGGCCGGAGGGCGGCGAGGGACTGCAGCTGTGGGTAAATCTGGCTAAAAAGAATAAAATGGTGGACGCTGCCTATCAGGAATTGTTGAAAAAGGACATTCCGGTGGTGAAGAAGGATGGAGGTATGCGGTGTGGTGGTAGAGTCTGCCAGACAGACGGTCAGGTAGTCAGATAGGTTGGCAAAAAGACAGATTCTGACAGGCACACTATCAGATAGGCGGACAGACAGACAGATAGCCAACCTGAGAGACAACCTTAGAGACAACCTGAGAGAGAGGCAGACAAACAGACCTGACTGACTGACAGACATTCAGACAAACATTCAGGCGGACATACAAACAGATTAATCTATCGACTGATAAGCAGGCAGGAAGACACATGATGCGACAATTAGATAGAGAGGCAAACAATCAGACAGACAAACAGCGAAACAGGGAGATATATACAGAAATAACCAATGTGGCAATGGCAAGTTAACGATATTATTTTGTTTCAGTGACTGCTGTTGTCATTGCGGGAGAATGTCTGGGAGTTCATGTACGTTCACGTAAATAAGATTTTGTAATTGTTGTTTCTCTGTTGATCATACAAATTGTTTATTATTGTAATTACAAAATAGGCGGCGGTGAGAACCCTAACACCCACGCTCTATTTGGACATCACTTTGGACCCCGGAAGTCACTTAACGCAACCGGTCCCGACTGGGTGGAATGTCTTCGGCTACGTCTGGAGCGGGAAAGCAATGTTTGGTACGGAAACATTTTGCAACAACAGAATGCAGTTTACCGTTGTTATGTGGCCAGAGGCCATTCTGGCTTCTTTTAACCCGATTTAAGGAAGAGATTCTTGGTTTAGGTCCACTGGAGAAACAGACCGAAGGTCCGGAGCACAACACAGTGACCTTCGATAAGGAAGGCGACAGCGTTCGCATGGAGAACATCTCCGGGAGTCCGGCCCGCATCATCCTGATTGGAGGGCAGCCGCTAAATGAACCGATCGCTCGGCATGGTATGCATCGAGAACCGGGAAGACTTCTCGATCGTGCCCTACAGCCATTGTTTCCTTGCAGGGCCCTTCGTGATGAACACTCAGGAGGAAATCAATCAGGCATTTCACGGCAAGTACCATCGCTTTCACCATGGAGTTACCGATCCGAAAATTGAAGTGCGGCCTGTTTTTGTTTGGTAAAGATTACTCGGAGGGTGTGAATGGATTCGAACACGCGGGGGAGTGGAAGTCCGACCACGTCAGGAAATTGGAGAAGTTCGATGATTAAGACTAGCAAATCCTTTCGTTGAAGCCCTTCCGCCCCTCTCTCTTGCCGAGGTACTGTGATGTGTTGCCTGTTTGTACTTACAGGAAGATGTTCAAGTAGTGGCGGGTTTGGACGCGGTTGTAAGCTGTACTCTCTCATTCGGCGACATTGATGTTTAACTTGCCCGGTGGTTTTCTCCCTTCCTCGGTCTCTCATTCGATGTTTTTTTATTATTTTTACCTCACGCTTGCACATTTAGCAGCTTTTTCTGATTTCTGATACACAGTAAAGATAGAAAATGACATTTGGATGCACCTGACTGAAGTTTCACTTTGTTTTTATTGAGGAGCAACACTGTGCAAGGAGGATGCCCCATTTTGTCATTGCCATTGTCACCCCTTTTTGGGCCCTATTCTAGCCGCTCAGCCTTTCCTAATACATTGAAATATACTACTAGCCCTTCCACTAATTCGGGGGGGGGGGGTTAAAGCTACGACAGCAATTCTAGTCCCTTTTGCAAAGATACACCTGGATCGCCCCCCCCCCTGATTCCCAAAAAACCATCTGCAAACGCCATGCAATCTATTCCATATTGAGTTAGGGATGGGATGGTGTTCTGAAAGTCTTATCTAGGGTATAGGATAGTCCGACTATGCTGCTAAGTTGCCAAAAATACAGTAGGACCTAGAAAGAGGAAACTAGAAACTGGGCATCCTCCTCGTCCCCCCCCCCGGCAGAGCTTTTAGACCTTTCAGTAAGTAATTGTGCAGATGGCAGATTATGCAGGTTTGATGGTTGGCTCCGTGACCCTGTCGCCTGGGTCTCCATATCACTCTTAATTGTCGTAGTCGCCCTGGCTGCTGGTGGCGTTTACAATTCCCCGGCGAACCGTGCCGTCGCCACTGTTGGGCGATAACGCGGCACGTAACGGTACGGCCGGTACTGAGGCGCTGGATGTTACGCATAGTAAACGGCGCAAGTCAAGTTTAGTAAAAAAAGACATCAGGATAGCATATATGGTAATATGTACCATGTATATTTCAGCACTGTATATGGCTAAGAACCACACAGCTATTAGTTATACAAGGTATGATTAATATTCGTCTAGTACAGTACGTGTTTGTTCGAAGAATAAGATCGAGCAAACTAGAAGAGCTGCGAAAATCCTCTACTTCACTGAGTACTCTGTGAGAATATGAAAGTTGGCTCTACAATTTGACAAATGACTTCCAGTCAAGGCCTATAGCGCTGATTTGGAGTTACTCAAACATTTTGTTCTGGGAAAACAAGAAACTATATTAAGAAAAACTTGTCCTTAGTCTTATTTACATGTACATGACAGTGCTTTGTACGATATGTGCAGCATATAAGAGTTTGCTACAGTATGAGGGAAGGGCTCTGGAATGGCCCAAAGTGACCCGTTCCAAAACCCCTTCCCCATACGGTAACAGGAAATGCCGTCGATATTTGTCCCATTTAATTCTGGCGGCAGTTCCTGGACTAGCTGATTTTATCGAATTTGGCGGTTGATGGAAAAGCAAGGCATAGATTTGCCAAATATATTTAAAATTAATAACTACGTCACAGGTCGCGGTGCATAGGACTGAATTCACCTCACACTGCAGTCGGTGGATCACTCTGGACGAGGACCACACCGATTTTTGCTGTTCTCGGTTAACTTGGCTTGCACGAGTTCGCGCCCGGAAACAGTCCGAATTTCGTGAATTAAATCACCTTCTGGACCAAAAAATGTTTTTATTTTCTGGGCGCTAAATAGCGGTTTTTTCCGCTGCTTGTTTTGAACAACCATTAAGACGTTCATGGGGTCTCATAAACTACGACGGCGGCAAGTGTTGAACAGTAGAGAAGTGCGATACGACAGATTACTGATCTAACCTTAGGACAGCGAGTTATTATTTCGGTGTCACTAATCAAAACGGATCACAACATGAGTCAGTCTGTGATCCCGACGAAAAGTACGCCCAGTTAACTGAGGACGAGCTGACCGTCAAACAACCGGCCGCGAGAATTTGTAGCGAAACTCGAGATGTCTGAAACATAATTAAGCAGCGCTACCTAATCTAAAGAACCTTGTCTGTAATTACTTTAGACATGGAGAGAATGAATGCCCAGAATAAATGTAGAACCGGTAATAAGATTGATACACAATGCTAGTATTTTTCCGGCGAATTATACCATAGCTGATCTACTTACGATTGAATATTACAGCAGGCACCATAATTATCACGAGCCGGTAAGCCTACCTTAAGCTTGTATTAAGACCTACGTTGCCGCTAATGAAAAGGGAACGTTTTTGTCTTCGGCAGGTCCACAATATTCTACAGATCCTTTTTCTGCGCAGAAAAGAATTAAAGTATCAAATGTCTGATTAGTCGACGGACTTTGCGATATGTCATACAATCACTACTCAACCGTTGTGTCGTTGTGTCCATGCCAAGAAAACCGGTTCTAGGATGAATGCAACAATACCTCATTCCTCAAGCAACCTTTCCGACCCGGTCTACCCCAACTCCTCCACCATCTTCGCCTTCCTCTGGCACGGCCATGAAATGGAGCTCTACCGCTGGCTCATCGTCTCCGGCATCGTCTGCGGTCTCGGGATTCTCCTCAACGCGACCGTCCTCGTCGCGCTCATCACCCTCGAGCGGGTCGCGCACTCCTCCTGCCGGCTGCAGATCGCCCATCTCCTCGCCATCGACCTGCTGCAGTGCACCACCGCCGGGCCCCTCGCCCTCATCAACACCCCCCGCCCCCGTGTGAACACCCTGCTGGAGTGCTTCCTGTTGCGGGTGCCCTTCATGCTGGTGGAGTGTGCGGCCAACTGGTGCGCCTGTTTCCTCGCGCTCAACCGGTTCGTCGCCATCGTGTTCCCGCTCAAATACCGGCGACTGTCCCGCAGACCGGTCTTGGACGTCGCATCCATTGCACTACCATGGTTGGTTCACAGAGCTGTGCCGATAATTATTTTGGCCACCTGCTTACGCTACCAATACGCTAAGTCTTGGTTCCGCTCCGCTAACGCTATCCTCTACCCCCCCCCCACCTCCCGAAAAACACTATCCGAAATACGCTTACAATCGATAACGGTTACATTTTACTGCCTTAAATACCGTTCCATATTGCGAAACAAAGCAGCTTGTTTCCCTTTTTAGTTCCTGAAGTAAAAAAGTGACCGAACGGAGTACCATTTATGACGCCAATTTTATTGGAACTTTTGGAAATTTTTCTTTAAGTTGTGTTTTTTTCGTTTAATAAACAAGTACTTCCATAAAGGGTTTTATTGATTCAAAATTGTTCCACCTTCTGCACATTTATCATGGACAAACCCTTGGACTGACCGATCGATGTGAAGCCAAGTTTAAGCCTTACCGAGCATCAAAATGTATCAATGGCCTGGAAATATTTGTTTTGCTTTTTTGCACACTGTGCCGTCAGAGCCGAAGGAAGTATATCATCGGTTCAGGAAATGAAATGTACGAATCGCTTTTATAATAATATACTAGTTTCAAGTAATATTGGAATTGGTTTAAAACTTTAGCGCCGTTTCAAGCGCGCAGTTTGAGTACAATTAAAATCGACAAGCTCGTCCCCAATTTCAAAATTCCCGCAAAAAATCTCACTTGAGGCATTATTCAAGTGCCGAATTCAGAATCACTTCAAACTATGTTTGTATTTAGACACACTTTAGTGATAAGTATAAAAACTTAGTTCGCCGGTATAGTCAGACAAAGTTTTTTGTGATATTGGAAAGTTGAAAAAATACAGAAACATTCCATTTCCCTTCATTTTCACTGTAAAAATGATAATTTTTAGAACTTACTTAAAACAATTACTTTGACATTGTTTCATTCTTAAATCAACTTCCAATTGCTTGGCATCACTCAAATATTTTTTCGGAGATCAAGGGGGTGGAGCTCTGTGTATCTTTCCAAAAGGACCGATAATTTCAGCCAAGCTGTCCAGTTTTGATCTATAACTCCGCCCACTGATGTCATACTTTTTTTGGCTGATGCTAATCAACTCCAAATTAAATTTGGAATTGGGTAGTGTCAAAAAAATTATTTTTTAATGTAGTTCTAAAAATCACCATTTTTACAGTGAAAAGGAAGGAAAATGGAATCTTCCAGTGTTTCCCTAACTTTGAAATATCCCCAAAAAGCCTTTACCCGACTTTATCAATGAAATATATTCTTACGTTGATCAATAGAGTAGGTCTAAATAAAAAACTTATTTCGAAGGGATTCTGAATTCGACACCTGAATAATGCCCCAAGTAAGTTCAGGTAAGTTCTATTTCATGTTTCTCGATGTCCATTAGGTTGGCGGGAGTTCTTCTGACCCTGCCGTACATGACGGGCTACGGCGGGGTCTGGGTGACGCGTCCGCCCATGTTCCGATGCCTGCTGTTGGAGAGCCCACACTACTCCTCCAATAACATCCTCTTCCTGGGGTTTGTCTTGCCGATGGCGCTGTTGATGGTGTTCTACGTGTCCGCAGCGGGGAAGATGGTCCTCCGAAGGAGCGAGGCCCGTCGTCGGCGGGAGCAGATCCACCATCATCATCAGGCGATTGCGCTAGGAGGCGCTGTGGCGGTAACGGCGGCAGCGAACCCTGCCGTCATGAGAGGGAACGAACGACGTTACGCTCTGGCGAAAATGCTTTTCTTGGCCGCGTTGCTGTACACGATGTTGTACTTGCCCAACCCGGTGATCACGTTTCACTTTCCGCGGCTGGTGAACGACTCGCTCATCTATCGGCTCTGGCTGCGGACCGTCTACAATGCCGGGCTGCTAGTCAATCCAGTAAGAAACTCATAGACTTTATAAACTTTACAAACTTAAGCATAAACCCTTAGGAAACTTAATGACTTATAAATTAATAAATAATTTTTAAGAAACTTATAGCTTATAAGCGACTTATAAGCTTAATACTTATAAATTTAAAAACTTAACTTATGAACTTATACTTTAACCCTGTAAAATTTTAAGCTTATAAATATATGAACTTATGAATATATAACCCCTGCCATTATGGCCCTGCTCTTACCTCCGCTTCTTAGCTTTTGTATTTCGTCTGACAATACCAATGGATATTGGCAAAATAAACTAAAAACAGCGAACACACCGAAAAACGCTTCCAATTTTCTCTCAATTTTTTCTCAGACAGACAGACAGACAGACAGACAGACAGACAGACAGACAGACAGACAGACAGACAGGAAGAGAGACAGACACTGCTTGAAAGGACAACAGAAGTGGTATTTATAACTGCATTTGTTTTGAAAATCAATAAGCTAAGGCTCAGCTCTTGCTTGGCTTTTATATCTGATTCAAAACTGAACTTCGAATCTATTGGCATGAGCAAGAACGTTTTTGAGCAAAACGACCCGTAACTCCTCCCCCAACCTATCAACGGTTCACCAATGAATTCCAAATTTAGCGTTGAATCGGCCGGCATCGAGAAAATATTCGTGCATTGTTTTCCGTTACGTAAACGAAACAGCTTTTTTACAGTCAATAATGAGAAAACTGCGATGGTCCAGCGTTTGTTGGACCACCCGAACCTCGTTTGCTTCTGAAAATAAATGAGTTGCATGATAAAGTTTTTCTTTCTTTCCAAAAATCATCCGATCGATCAGAACGTGACCTCCCATCTTTGTTCATTGATTGTGAATGTCATGTGTGAGGCGTCATTTGATTAATGGTTGAAATTGTGGAGGAGTGGGGTGGCTCTTCTGTATAGCGTGCTTGTCCTTTCAGATTGTGTTTGTGACGATGAGTTTGGAGTACCGGATGGAACTGTTGCGACTCTTTCGAAATTTTGCCGACCGATTTTACCGCGTCTTGTGTGGTCCTCCCTCCGTTGGGCCCAGTTTGAACTAATAATGTAAGGCCACGAAGGGCGACGACAACCAATTCGCCCGAAAAAAGTTCACCCAAAATTCATGTTGAGGCTCTTTGATTAAAGAATCAGTGCATATTATTACAGCTTTGTCCAGATTATTTTCCGCCCACACCTCCAGCCCGATTCGTTCTACCCACAACTTCATCAGTGGCCTTATAGTTGCTTAAATTTTTGTGGCATTGTTTATACCTTTTTCACTCTACGCGCAGAGTCAGGCATATATTCCCATTCACAGCTCTTTTTGGTCTCGTTTAGAGTAATAGTAATTCGGTAGAAATTACCGTACTGCGAACTCGGCATTTATATCGCAATAAACTCTGTTTAGCACTTTTCCATCCCGAATTTCGTTTAAAATTGATTGGAATTAGCAAGGTATTTTTTGGAAGTCATGCGGCGGAGCTGTGTGAAAATTTTGAAAAGGACCGGGATTAATATTATTTTGTGAGTGTGCTTTTCGAAGGATGGCTCATAGCTCCTCCCTCTAGTTTCAGAAAATTATTTGGCTAATGTCAATCGATGCTCAGTGGAATTTTAGTTGGAATAGAGGTAAAAACAACTTTTTCAAGGCATAATGGTACGCTACAATACAGGAATTAATTGCCATTGCCATGCTTTATATATCAGAACAATGGTGACTAGGAAGTTCCCGGCGCATTATTCGACTAACCATAAGGTTTATCAAAGATTAGGAGTCATTGATTTCATTTCTGTTGATTGAGCTACAAGTATAAAGTCGGTACAAACATCGCAGGCGTTAAGCATCCATTATTCTTAAGATATTGAATTTGGAAATCGGGGCTTGTAGGGCGAGCAGCACTGCTGAACTGCAGCTCTTCGATGTACCATTGGTCCCAGGACTGTGCAAGAACTTGCTGATGATAGTGCCTGAACAAAACGTAGAGGATTATCTACTCCAGCCTAGGTTGGTGAGTGTTTGTGCTGTCTGCTGTGCAGACAGACGCAGATATAGACACAGACACAGACACAGACACAGACACAGACACAGACACAGACACAGACACAGACACAGACACAGTCACAGACACAGACACAGACACAGGTCTTTACGTTCCACCACAGTTTACACGGACCTCATGACAAGCAAGCAGCCACTAGCAGTCAGCATGAACAGACAGGCCACAACACCACCGGCCAGTCCACCAATGTTATACGGTCCTATCGACGAGCAAAAGTCACCGCTATACATGTACCAAGGCTGGTTGTTTATAAAAGACATGTACTTTATACCGGGTCGCCCGCAATGGTCGCCTTTATATCCGCAGATGGGTTCATTCTGCACAGGCCATGCTCCAGGCCAGGCGACGGGTCGAGGGATGAGAGATTCCATACGGGTTGATTCCCCACGTTGTAACAAGAAAATCTGTGCACATTAATGCACAATAGTTATGACCTGTCAGAGGTGCTGGAACCGGCAAAAACCAACCGACTGGGGTTGGGATCGCAAGCTCTGAGCCGCGTTTGGGAGCGAGATAAAATTGCGATGAGATGGGATTCTAGTGTGGGTAGATTTAAGAAGAATTGGGAAGAATTTAGCTTCTAGGGCTGGGGGTGGGCATGAGCGCCCCTCGCCCACCCCCTGGTTCCCAACCAATAAGTCATCCAAACTGCTTTCCAAGCCTTTCCATGGGCCCATGCTTCCCGTTCTCCATCTCGAGGTAGGTCGGTGGGATAAGAGATGGGTCATCGCGTCCCATATGAACCCAACCCTACAGCCGACACCCCGAGGACTGAGCCATATCTTTTTCATTCACGGGAAAACCTCGAACTACGTTATATTGTCACGTTTTTTTTCGGGGGGGGGGTGTTGCCCCAACGAAAATTACCGTTCGCTCCAATCGGCCGGGGCTGAAACTGGACACGACAAAGTCGGGAACACGCTGACCGTAACTGTCGATGTAGACCTTGTCGAATTCCGTCGGGATCGTGCGATTCAGCAGGCGGCGCCGTAGACCACGCCCATCCGAAAGGTCAGCGCCTTCTTCCCATGCTTGTTGTATGATCTGGCAGTTACAAAAAATACTTACATAATTGTTACATAAATGTCTGCATCGATGTCCGGACAGGCTAATAAAACGATTTAATAATTATCG
Organism: Hypsibius dujardini; assembly: GCA_001579985.1. Lineage (NCBI taxonomy): Eukaryota > Metazoa > Tardigrada > Eutardigrada > Parachela > Hypsibiidae > Hypsibius > Hypsibius dujardini. The sequence goes on from LRSR01012111.1 coordinate 13,087, forward strand.
CAGATGTATCTTTTCCGTCTGCATGTGGACCTACTTCCCCAACTATCATTAGAGCATTATAACTCCCGACCAGATTCCCGAAGATGGGTGCAGGCTACAATCGCAAGAGGGAAGCATGGTTAGTCGTCGGTCGGAAACCGTTTTCTTTTGACGGAGAGAAAACGGCCTTTGGCACATCGTACGTCGCGGGAAAACTCGTCCGCTGTGATGTTGTACATTGTGTTGGTTCGCCGACGGAATTCGCGGAAGAGGTCCATCGAGCGTTTCTTCTTCAAGAAATCTCCGTCATAGAATTGCGAGATGGTCAGCACGGAACTGAAGGCCTCCGCCGCTGTCGAAGCCTACGTTTGATAGGAGCGCGTAAACTTGCTGTCTATTGCCGTCTTTATTTCTGCTACCAAGTACAATAAATAAATACGACCGTTCACTTACCTCGGATGGATCAGTTACATTCGGCCGGTACCACGATGTCCAGAACTGGTTGGGTACTTCCGGCCACAAGTCCAGGGTAATGTAAACCTACGAGAATTCAAGTCGGAGTACAAAAAATTTACTTTACAATGTGTCAGCTTTTCAGCTTCAACTTTTTATGACGGGTTTTGGAGTTACAGAGCTTATTTTGTCTCGCGGCATATTTATGTCTTCAAAACAAACGAGTTTCTGTTTCACAATCTCAACGACTCACGTAGGATCCGTCGGTCATGTTTCGGGAATGTGCTGCCAACTGATCAATTCCAATTACTTTATATATTTATTCACAATGAAATTGCGTGACCTTTGAAGCCTACCACGAGCTTCCTTATGCCTTCAGCCCCACCGAATAGCATCACTGAAAAATTAAAAGAAAGCCGTTACCGAACCCCATGGACCCTCTTCGCTTCATTCGATAACAACAAGATCAGTAAATTAAATGACAGGAAGTGCATGCAAGGTCCATTGTGATGTGCTCACCACGACTGACAGAGCGGAACTTGGTGAGCGTATCAGCACATGACTTGTTATCGTCCGACGCCATGACGTGGAAGTAAACGGGAAGACCCGGCTCTTCAGCTAGCATCGAACGGCCTGCGTCGTCCATATAGCCGTAGGTGTTGGAAAACTTGCTTGGATCACCGGGACTTAAATCCTGCACGATGAAAAGGGTTTTCCACGAGTACTGCCGCAGTAGAGTGAGGATGACGTTGACGTATTTCCGTATGGGACTCTGAGGGAGACTTAGTACGGTCGACAGCATCGGTAGCCGACTGCTTCCGGTCAAATCGATGCCAGATAGTCTGCAATTATATGTGATAAGAAAGGATTAAGTATACGAAAGGGATTTGGCCAAAAGAAAAGCTGTTAAATATGAACACTAAGTGGGCGATTAGGAGTATGCATGCAGATTGTCTAGTACTTTGAAGTTCCTGTCCATTTTACGTATTCCCGCCACTTGGGGAAGCAATTATGCATGCCCAACCTTTTTTAAACGTCTGCTTCTTACGTGTTTAAAGTCAAGAAATTCCAGAAGCTCGGCAAGGACAACACGGCTGCCGTTGAAAAATCCCCATGTGCGCATCGAAACCCTGAAAAATCCAAATTCGAATTTGAGAATGTGTGAAGACGAGATTTGATTATTCAATCGTTAATACTTTAGGATAAATCAAGAATCACGTAGGTATGATATCCGTTTCCTTATCAGGATGGGTCGTACTGATCAGGGATGATCTCGTAACGCATAATCATTACCGTGTGACCCATCACACCCTGCTTCACATTGTATGACACCCGGATTCTGCACTAATTAACGCGCAGATAAAAATGAAATGGATATTCTCATTTGCAGCGGTGCAAAGAAAGACAAGGGAGTGACTTAGAATAATGTATACGGACAATCAAGAATGGCTTGAACAAAGGCGGATTACAGAATAGATCTTCCTTTCCATGTAGCGCGTATGTTTCGTGCAAATGTACAACGCATACTTCATATGTAAAAAATGTTGCTGTTGTTGGTTACTATCAACAAAGATAAGCACATATTCTTCTTGTATTTCACAATATTCCCTGCTTTAATATCAAGTGCAAATAAGCGTCCTTTAAGTTTCGTTCCTTGCTTCTTACCGGGCATTTCACCTCCGCCGTAAACGAAAACAAACACTTTGCCCTGCTTTTTCCGTCGGTAGTAGTAGTCCGCCAGGAGTTCCGACGGCTTGTCCACCACCGTCAGACAGGTCCGTGCACCTGACTCGCTGTAGGTAAAATGCAGACTTTTATTGTACTTCCGTTGAAGGTCTTCCACGGCGAGACTGTACGTCGGTCCCAGCACAGCCAACGAAGTCCGTGAGCGGGTGCCGGTGACGGCCCCAAACGCGACTATCTCAACCTCCACAGCTGGTCGAGAAGTGTTAAGACTAGAAGTGGTCGCGGTCGCTCCACCGCGCAGCTGTATTATTATGAACAACGTTGTAAAAGATGTTTTACAGATAGCCGCCATGACAGTGATCCTCTGATGTAAATGCATTGCCTAGCAAGATAAATATGGTTAGCTCATACAGATGGCTGTGGAACCTTTTGGAAGGAAGAAAAGAATACGCTTATAGAAGCAATCGATCAAGAAATCCAGACTTTGAATGAGGTGGGCGCCATCGGGTATCAATTCCTTCGCCATCGTGTGTGGTGGGTACCATGGTACTTGTTAGGCGTTACACCTTATACCCAAACCGGAATCTAATGTTTGCTTCGCTTGACTAATCGCCTATCCATGTTCTGTAATCGAGCTCTGGCACGCGCGTTTTTCGTAACTGAGACCGCAGAGTGCGGCAGTTATTTAATCCAATCGTATAGGACTTTTTCATCAAGTATAGAGTTCGTAATATGATATGATTTAATTTTGCAATTCATTCGGCTGAACCGCAAGAACACAAGGTCGTAAGAAAGCCCATCCCTTTTGCTGTCTCATTAATCGAAATCGATGTTGGAATCAATTTCAATCAATCAAACACTTCTTGGATGTCAGGAGGCGGAACTGTAAGGGTGATTGTGCAAACTCCTGCTTTTGTTTCAGTATTTTGAGTCCACTATTGATGTGAGTTAATGTCAGGAAAGTTTTGAAATGTGTGAATTGTGGATTCTAGTTTGTTACGAGGAAGCATTCTTTTGCATGTCTTGTGTAAGTAATAAATATTACATTTGCTAATACCGGTTACGTTTCGGATTTCATTTCCCAATCCACAGAAATTCGAACTGTGAAAGGTACGAGCGTAAACATCAGCTGAGTCGTAACAAGTAAGGACCCTAAACATTAGTGAGGAAACATGAGAAACGGAAACATGAAAGGTGAACGCGTGAATCATGAGCTCACATCAATCCGAAGCAAGGATTGCGGAGACCGGCAACAGGATGGGAAGACGGAGGAACAACGAACAGCTGGCACAAATGTCTGGAAAGACGTTGCAACGACAGTTGGATCATCAGATAAACGAATGGACGGAGGACTGTCAGACGAAATGAGAGACGGACAGGCGACGGATCACAGAAAGAACTGAAATACGTGGCGCTGAAAGAGAGAGATTACACGACGGGGAAAATGATCAGACGGATTGATCCTTTACCTCGTCATCATCACTGGACCTATTTCCTAGTGTATCGTGCGTAGAACCCTTGGACCTGCGTAATAATACGCAGGTCACGATTTATTAACCCAGTGACTTGACGCTATGACGGTTGACCGGCACGATCCTTCGTCCGCGTCACATTAGCAGACCCCGCGTCCGAGGGGGCGTTTCTAGCCTTATTCTGTTGTGATGATTCGACTCGTTATACTCCAATAAACTTCGCTCCACTCTTTCTGTAACTTCTTCAGTGATCAATTTTAAACTCTGTCGTTTACATCACATGCATTCTAGAAAGCCCGTCAAGGTTCTCCACGTAGTATTAAAAATCTCTTCTTTTCTTACCTCACCCAGTTAGTAATACTTCGTCCTCTAAATATACCATTTCAGGTTCGTTATCAGGCAGACAGCTAAGAACAGGTTCCAGTTCTCATAAAGGCGCTTTGGGAATCCGTTACACAACTCCTGCGTTCACATGCTTAGTCAGGTGCATCTTGTCACGGGCATGTCCTCATTCCGCACGTTCCTTTTGACCTAGTTCACTTCATTACTAATACTGATATGAGATCACTGGTGTGATCATGTTTTTAGTCACAGTTTTCGGTCCCTTTGTTCTGGGCTCTAACCCTGGGAACGTACGTTCCGTTCTGTTCTTTGAGGAGCTCCGCTCCCCGTCGTACTTAAGGCCAAGCTTTCTCTCTCGTAAGGGGAACAACTGTTTCAGTCTCTCTTCTTCACGCCTACCGAAGAGTCCTTTCGTCCTTTCGTCCTTTCGTCTCGACTTCCATTAAACTCTCCATTCACATGACTCGCATGTAACATTATACTAGAATGTTTACGTGAGCCGCCGTACGGGCGACAATATCTGTGACCCTTGCCACCATTGTGGGTGACTCCGCCAATGTGCTAAACTCTACAACGCGCCTTCTTCCTTGAGACATTGATGTAACACTCGTCGGTTTTATTTATCCACAGTTCTTCAGCATCGTTGACACCATAATAAACTCAGAATGGTAATTAAGTCATTCAACAGGAGTCTGTGGGAGACTGATTTCGGAGATCAACAGTTTAAGGCCGCAAACTCTCTAAAATTCAGGTCCTCGATGCATCACCGGTTCCAGGTCTTGCCACGTTTCGGTGACGATCATGTCTACGTACAAGAACAACGATCAAGAGCCTTATCACAGAAGTGCCGAACACCAGGGCATTTCATCACACATGCCTGACAATTAGAAGGCAACCACCGAGCATTGCTAGCAGCAGACAGGCCACAACTCCTTCGACCATTTCACCAATGTTGAACGACTCTGTTGAGAAGCAGAAGTAAACCAAAAAGGTTGCTATGAATTTGAATGGGTCGATTTTAGTGTGACAACATATGGATGGCATGGGCTGGCGGTACGTATCATTCCTCAGCTGTCTCCTTTGAATCCACACACTGGCTCATTCGGAACAGGCAACACCCCTGGTCAGATCGCAGGCCGAGGGATCGCAAGGTCCATGACGGTAGAGCCTCCGCGTTGCAACAAGAAGACCTGTTAATGTGATTCAGACAATTCGAATCACCTTGATGAAATCCATCAGGTGCGCAAATCATCATTGAAACTTGAACGGAAACCTTTTACAGGCTTCATTCAGTACAGCCATGGCGGACACTAGCATGCAGCTTCATTCACCGTTCGGTCTGGACTTACAATGCTAAAACTGGACACGGAAAAGTCGGGAATACACTGACCGTACCTGTCGATGTAGACCCTGTCAAATTCCGTTGAGATAGTGAGGTTTAGCAGTCTGCGACGTGAACCACACCCATCGGGAAGATCAGCGCCATCGTCCTATGTCTTTTGCATGACCTGACACGAAATGAAAATAAACTGAATTAAAGGTCTGCACGATATGTAAAATGAACTATGTTTTACATGTCTGTCGTTGCATGCGACTGTAATCTCATACCTCCTTGACTATCATCAGAGCATCATAGCTGCCGATCAGATTCCCTATAATGGGTGCTGGCTGCAAGCAAGCACAGTAAATCGGTGTCATGCAGTATCCTTATAATCTTTTCGTTTGCTGGCTTCATCAAAGCTTATAAAGATCATTCATCTGACCGTCGTCTGATGTGGGTCCCAGCTGTCAGTGCAGCTTTTTCGCGTTCTTAATTCCGGTGAAATCTCGTCCGCTGTGACATTGTTTCGTCCATTGTGTTGGTTCGCCGACGGAATTCTCGAAATAGATCTATTGAGCGTTTCCGTTTTAAGAAATCACCGTCGTGGAACCGCGAGATAGTCAGCACAGAACGGAACGCTTCCTTTGCATCCGACATCTGAATTTGAGAGGGAAAGGGGGGGGGGAATGGGTATAAGTATATCTGACAAGGAGAGTACGCAGCGCTCCCCGGCAATATCTTCACTTCGGATTGTTATCGTGGATTCGTCTAGTTTATTTGGCAATATAGCCATAAAAAAGTTGGCAATGGACGAGACCTTTTATTTTTTAATATTTAAAACTGATTCAAACCGTTATCGAGGGCGCTGTGAAGTTACTGGAGACACCGTAAGATTGATTGTTGGATTGCTGACTTAGGTGAAATACTAGCTAAAACACCGACCTAAAAATCAATCAGTCTGGGGCCTTATCACAGCGCCACCTATGACGGTTTGAGCCAATTTTTAATACTTAAAATGGAAGGTCTCGTTTATGGCCGATTTTCTTAATAGAAATATTTTCGTGGGCGCCCCAAAAGCGATGACCTCAACGGCCACAGCTGGCCGAGAAATGTTGAGCGCTGTAATCTTGCTGATTAAACAGACGGCGAAAAGCGTCGTGAAAAGGGATTCCAAGGCAGCCGCCATGACCGGGATTCTAGGCAGGCCAGACACTCTCGATAGTCTTGGATCGCTTACAGTAGTTTAGAAAGCGAGACTTGAAGGAAGGGCGAGGACTCGATGAGGGATATGTTGCATTCAGTTAAAGGAAAATGCAATATAACCCCAATGATATACTATACATGTGACGGACCTCCAAAGTATTATACCATAACCTGGTATGTGGAATTAAGCCAGCAAGCCAAGCCGGAATTGGAGTCTTTGTTTTAACGGACTGATCTATGAACGTGCATATAGATTTCCGAGCTCTGCAGGCTCTAATTAAGTGACTACCCTCAGCGAACCCGGCCGACTGAAAACAAAACCGGGATGAACCGAGGCAGTAATAATAGGAAGCCCATTATAGCGGAAGACCGGTACATTCTGTTAAATACATGTTGTAATTATATCCGTGCGTTTTCTCAGCAGAATAAGTCTTGCTTCGCCTCGACGACCTTTTCGTTAATTAATTGGCGCGTCTTGACAATGCTTATCGCTTAACTTTCCGCGAAAGGGTGGAGTACGCGTGAGGGGATTAACGAAATCGAGATCGAAGCTTGTAATTAAGTACTCACCAAGTTCGTAATGAGTATATCGGTTAGCATGACGATTATAGTAAATTTGTTAACTAGATGCAATGAGGTGAGAGTAGACAAGTGCTCCCTCGACTGCTTCGAGTATTTGTCCGGGAGACTGACCGTCAACGGAGAAACAAACAGCAGTATCCAGGAGGATAGAAATATTTCCGAAAAACGTCCAGTCAACCAATCAATCGATTAAAGTGATTGGGCAATGGGTACACGTATTCATGACTCGCGTGAGGAAGCGAAGGACTAGCGAGGCAAGCCCATGTCTCTCTATCTCTAGGCTGGTCTCTATCTCTATCTCTATACACATAGTACAATACTCGCTATATCGTGTCTTGCACTTGTTTGTCCTTCCTCAGTAATCTGAATTGTAGCCGTTAGCGACAGGGGCGCTACCTCCTGAGTGACCTAGGTACGCACACAGAATCCCATCTCGCTCGCAGGTGTGCCTTACGGCGTGGTAATATATACCCAGTAAACTGGGTAGTACTACGTCACAAACTGTCTTTCCATTGCATTTCAATCCATTTGCCTCATATCAGTTGATTTCATTCATTGCAACGCCTAGAAGTGCCAACACGGGCAGGTGCACGAGACCGGCGGACAGACGCAATCAGTAATAGATTGTCCAAGGCAGAACGGACAAATCGATATAGCCAGCAGGATGGAGAGGCGGACAGGCTGGAAAAAGCGGGGTGGAATTAAACGGTGGACAGCTTGACACTACCGAAAGCAGGAAATCTTCGATATATTTTTCTTTCTGTCTCAAGATAGAAACACCAAGCAATCCACAGTACGAAGGAAGTTACTTGATCTGAAATGGCATCAGAACTGAAACTGACATTTTGAGGTAGTAGAAGCAGTGCTCCCAGTGCGAAAACTGTGATTCGCGCACAGTGAACGTGCACGTACTACCATTTCTTCGTATTGTATGTACAGAACTGTAGCAAGGCACATCCAAAATTTGTGGCCTAAGAGGAGGCGTTTTTTCTTTCAGACTTCTTATACCCCGCGCAGTTAAGTACTTGCTGTATAGAGAGCTACGTACAGCACCATGGATGCGGGCAGTTACGGATCGGAACATCAGTAGCTTGTAGAGTCAACACTAACCGGGAACTCTCTATACTGGAGGTCTTCGATGTACCACTGGCTCCAAGATGTAGCGAAATTCTGCTGCCGAGAATACCTGTTGAAAGGGGCAAGCTACATGGTATTAAAGTTGTATAAGGTACTGAAGTTGTACATGGTATCAAGGTTCTGGAAAGGCCGGTTCGGAATTTCAAGAGCTGAGTTTGTTCTTCACAAAACTCCGGCATTTAACGAACCTGAGAACAAAAAGGCAAACGCCAGCCATCAGTGCTACCAGAAATGCTACAAGACCGCCCGATAATCCGCCGACGTTGAACGCTTCTGCTGATAGAAAAGAGAGGCTCAGTAAGAACCGTTTGATGTTTGCGTACATAAAACATAAGACATATACTTACGAGAAACTCCGCATTTATCGCCTTGGTATCCACAGACAGGCTCGTCTGGAACAGGCCACACCCCGGGCCAGGCGTCGGGATGAGGGATCACGGGTTCCATCAAGGTAGACCCTCCGCGTTGCAACAAAAAAACCTACAGACGGAGAAGATTCATCTTATAAATTTGGTTATAACACGGCAGACTTTCTCCGGTCTGCTGACTTTGGCGGGCTCCCTCAAAATAGTCCACACGACAAGTCTACCCAGTGTGTGTCGTATAGCTCACACGGCAAGTTTGCCCAACGGTCAGTTAGTCCCTCAGATCTGGATAGCCCAATCGACAACTCCTCCCACCTCGACTGCTTGGTCTTTCCCCAGTGTGACGGTTGGGTCTTACTGCTTGACGCCCCATCCATATCACTATCACATCCATCACCATCCAAGTCCCATAGAGCTTGCCATTTAATCTCACATCGTCTTAAACGACAGTGAATTGACACTCAATTCGTGTAGTCTTTCGCCAAGTGCTGTGACTCTTACAGTCAGCTGGATCTGTTACCGCGAACCAATCTTTCCTCTCTTCAGAAACCCATTCAGTGATCTGCTTCCGCGTGTGTAAGCCATTCCCGTCGTCAGTAATACTTCATCACGTACTTCTTCCGGTTTGCTATCCCACTCATTCATTCATATAACGAAAGGCGCTTTATATAAATCGTTACTCGGACTCCTGCCGTAAGATCAAGTCCAAAGTATGCATACGGAAAGCCATCAACAGACATCGTTGGTGTACTCTTGACCGGAAGGCTGTAACATCGCACCAGTTATCATTTACGATTGCCTCTCCATCTCTAGGCTTACTTTTCATACCGCTCTGTATTTTCGGAAGTACATAAAGCAACGTGCGCCATCTTTACAGATATCAGTTCCTACTCAGCAACAAACCATTCTAACACATTTTTTTTCTATTACATTTGGCCGTCTTCGACGAACGTCTTTCCCTTCGTCATTTGCAATGCCAAAACGAATAGAACCTTTACTCCCCCTGAAATGGCTTCTCGTGTTTGCATAAGTGCTAAAAGACCCGGAAGTGTTATAATAACTAGGAAAACCTCAACCATGACTTTAGTAGAAATTGTCTGTAGTCAAATTATCTTTTTAATACGGAAAGACCTTCAAGAGTTTGATGCCTTCGTGGTTGGCTAAATAAGCCGTCTTTATAGACCTTGCGTGACACACATTTTAAACGAAGCCATAACCGAGGCACCAAAAAAGACGCAAAAATCAAAAGCTCACTTTTCTTTTGACTCAGGATTACGTATCTACGATACCCTGAACCTGTATAATAACCCAGTTGCTCGGTACGATCGAAGCGGGTATCACGGTAGCAAAGCAGTGCTTCGGCGCGACAACCAACGCGCTGAGTCATGGTTTTGCGTTGTTCTCCTAACGCGTTTACGTTTTTCTCTTAACGCGTCTACGTTTTTGTCACGCAAGACCTTTCTGAAGAGCCCGTAGACGTAACAGAATTTGCTTTCTTCGCTGCCTCGGTTGCGGTTTTGTTTAAAAATTATGTGTTCTTCAAGCTCACTATTACATTACATCGATTGTGTATGACAGGAGTGCTACATTTACCGTCCGGTCCAAGTTGCCAGGGCTGAAACTGGCCACGGAAAAGTCGGGAATACGTTGACCGTAACTGTCGATGTAGACCTTGTCGAATTCTGTCGGGATTGTGCGATTCAGCAGTCGGCGTCGTAGACCACGCCCGTCGGAAAGGTCAGCGCCGTCCTCCCATGCTTCTTGCATGACCTGGCAAAACAAACTGAAGAATTATGCAAAAGTCTCTACAAATTACATCACAACTCACCGTCAGAGTTGGCTAATGTAACACTGCCACATTTAGGACTTCACTTAAAACGCTCCAGTCACACCACCTGCATACCTTTCCGACTATCATCAGAGCATTATAGCTGCCGATCAGATTATCAAAGATGGGTGCAGACTGAAACAGGCAAGCGCAGTGAATCAGCCGGATTAATTATCAATTCTGACCTGTCGATGATGGGAAGATGAGATCTTCTACGAGCGGCACTCCAAAAGCCTTGGGGTACTCAGCTGTTTATATCGCGACTTGAAGGTGTGTTCTAATTCTGGTATTGCTAATATTTAAATCAGCTACTTCTGCATTATTTCTGAAAGTTTTATTGGAGTACGGCTAAAGACCTAGAGGGAAGGAATTTTCCTAGCGGAAAGTAGTTGACCGCAGTGTAAACGTGAATTATGTCCAGCGGCTTATACGCGCCTCAGCCATTCCATTCATTTTTCCTTATTGACGTAAACAGCCTAATCACAGAGCTAATTGATACAGTTGAAATAAAAGGATTCCGGCAAGGATAAAAAAAGGTGAAAATCAATGCAGTGTTTTAGCTTCGCTTGCTTGATTGATTTGTGACTGAATTGATTGATTGTTGTTCTCAACAGGGTGTCGGTATTTGTTCTAGCCACTGTCCACACCAATCTATTCTCTGAATCTTTTGCGATGTGCAGTAACCGGCTGTAGGGGAAGTGTCTCTTGTTTCATTCAGTAGCGGAATTTTGTTTGTTCCCATATAAGTTCATTTAAAACAACATAATATGCGGTTGCAATAATACTGACAAGTGTGTCTTCCAAAAGAAATTACTCTTCTCAGATGCCTGCCTGCAAGTCCGTGGAAATCAGATTTTACCGCTTATGAAGCCATGATCGAACTACCTATGTTGAGTTATTTAAAAAGCAGTCGCTTGGTGCAGAGTGAATAATCGAGTAGCAAGACTTTTGGAGAGCCCTTCGTACTAGGGTTGAAAACGATGATTGATTATCTGCCCTACTAATTGGCCACACTTACTTCGGGGGTAAACTCGTCCCGTGTGATGTTGTACATTGTATTGGTTCGCCGGCGAAATTCGCGGAACAGATCCATTGAGCGATTCTGTTTTAAGAAGTCTCCGTCGTAGAACCGCGAGATGGTCAGCACGGAGCGGAAGGCATCCGTTGCAGCCGACACCTGCATTGAAAATGAGCAGAGGTTCCATCCATGATCGAACTACCTATGTTGAGTTAGGTTGTCGCTTAACGACATTAAGGGTTAGCCTTACAGCTGTTACACGCACCTCGAAGGGGTCTGTTACATTCTGTCGGTACCACGATGTCCAGAACTGGTTGGGTACTTCGGGCCACAGGTCCAGAGTGATGTAGACCTATGAGAATGTCGGAAGACAAAGTGACACCTCACAATATTATTAATTTGGCACCGTTGATACATTTTCTTTTTTAGCTTTTGACAACTGTCTTTGAATTGGAGGAGCTGCCGCTTCCTTTAGGAGCAGACTGATATTTTTACCCTTCCAAATTAGATTATATTAATGCCCCATTGAATTATCCTCCGAAAGGTTCGAATATTAAGAGCTAAAGGCCCAAGGACGTACATAAGATCCATCAGTCATGTTTCGGGAATGTGCAGCCAACTGAAGAATTCAATTCATTAGGTCAGTACATTGATCTCTTGATTACTTTGATCTCCGTGACCTACCATTAGCTTTCTTATTCCCTCAGAGCCGCCAAATAACATCACTAAAAATACAAGCAAGAATCCCTTAGTAATTACAATCGTGTATCCGTTTGGTCGTTTCCATGTGCATCATATTTCGACACATCAAAGGCGATAATTTCCCTGAAAACTATAAGAAACAATGACGATTGACAACTTTAATTTCAGCTTTTATTAAAAGAAAAATAAACAATTTGCGAACAATTGGCTTTGAAATGCACTATATCATGTCATTCCATGTCTTGGTTTATCTCAGAACTCTTAATCAAGAACCGCTAGTTAATTTCAAAGGGGAGAATGTAGAGCTCACCACGACTGACGGACCGGAACTTGAAGAGAGTAGTAACACACGATTGGTCATCGTCGGACCACATGTCGTGATAAATGGGCAGTCCCAATGTCCTCTTGGGCTCAGCTAGCATTAATTGCCCTACCCGGTCCATAAAACTATAGGCATATCGCAGTTTGCGGGGATCACCGGGACTTTTATCCTGTACGATGAAAATGGTCTTCCATGCGTAAAATCGCAGCAGCGTGAGGATGACGCTGACGTGGGTCTCTGCGGGGCTTTGAGGGAGACTAAGTACCGTCGACAGCATGGGCAGTCGATTGCTGCTAGTCAAGTCGATGCCTATCATTCTGAAATATGTACAGAAATAATGCCTGACTCTTTTCCTTGTTCACATATAAACAGTCGTATGATAAATTTTGAATTAAATTTTGAAGGATAAATTTTGAAATATTTTGCTAACCGTACGCGTGACCTTGACCTTACCCTTTGACCTTCCATCGACGGTTTTTAATTATTTTTTCCACTCGAAAATCTATTACACCAATACGTTGTGCTGTTTTGAAGTAATTCTTACGTGTTTAATACCAAGGCATTCCAGAATCCGATTAGAGATAAAACAGCAGCCGTCGAGAAATCGTCGTTTCTGCAGGGATAGCCTGAAATTCGGTAGAAAAGACACGGGATGACGGCGGACAATGTACTGTACGTGCACAGTAGGAGGAATCCCTATTCCTAGTGTGTGAAGTTCGTATTTGTTGACGTGATTTGCCGCTTGATATTTCAACGTTGATTCTCATGTTGCTCGTACGTTCTCGTATGTACTCATACTGTAATTCTCCTTTTGTAGTAGTTTTGTTCTCGTCTTGTGCGAATGATGTTTCTGTGTCAGCCTAAGAATTCCTTGTTTACATTGTATAATCGTCTCTCCGCTAAGGATGAGTCTTCGAAGCTCGTGGTTCGAGACTCGACTTTGATTTCTACTTTCTCGTTCAGTTTACTTTTCATCCTCTTGCGAGCGTGCTTCTTTCAATTTCTTTGTCTTTGTGCAAGCGATAACTTGTAAAAGTAGTACTTGACTTCCGCGTTCTCAAAGAGAAAATAGGTCGTCTCACTAGCTGGCTCCTTTTCCTGACCTATTTTGAGCCATTGACAATGTCAATCGTCCATCACTGCTCAATTCGACAAACGGTGGAAAGAACGTTTTCGTCAACGAATCCAATCCAAAATTCACTTTGGCATCACCTGGCGTGAGCAGACAAAAATGTTTTGAAGTCAGTGGGCGTAGCTGGCTATCATTATCACGTGGTATTAGAAACTTTGCGAGTGCAATTTCAAAAATTACCATAACTCTCCCCCTCTGCCGTGTAACCTTTTGTCCGCTGATACTAATTGATTTCAAACTATCGGATAGGGTCAACCGAAACGTACTAGGGCCTTCGATCATTTGGAGAAGTGGTCAACGATCGACAGTGGCTCGGTATAGGCCAGATTCCTCGTACCTACTGGATATGTATGTGCCGGTACAAGTAAAACACAAACGTGACGGTATGGTGTCCCTGTCCCATGCACATGTCTGGTTTCACGGCTCATTAGATATGGATGGTTTTTAAAACTAGAATAAGTTAATCTTAGAATACGAAGCGACGGTACAGAAAATTTTCAAACGGAATTATCTTTTTCCATATTTTAAAACGAATGTTAGGATATTCACGACTGACAGGGTATCCTTCGTCTCTTCCGTCCGACCGAATCGCCACTTAGTCTTACCCGGCATCTCTCCTCCGCCGTAAACGAAAACGAACACTTTGCTCGCCTTCTCCCGTCGGTAATAGTAATCCGCCAGGAACTCTGACGGCTTGTCCACCACCGTCAAACAGGTCCGGGCACCCGACTCGCTGTATGTGAAATGCAGGCTTTTATTGTACTTCCGTTGAAGGTCTTCCACGGCCAGACTGAACGTCGGTCCCAGAACGGCAAGGGAAGTCCGTGAGCGGGTCCCGGTGACGGCTCCAAAAGCGATCACTTCAACCTCCACAGCTGGCCGCGAAATGTTGGGATATGTGAACGTGCTTGATACACAGTGCAAAAATGCTGCGAACATAACGGCATAAGAGATGGCAAATTGAACCGCTATGCCGAAAAGAGGCATTTTCTTCGTAGCACGACAAATCGGAATTGATCAATGCCACATTTGGGACGTTTCGGGAGGAAGAAAGAAGTGGATTAGACGAGAGAAAAGACAGACTGGAAAAATATGGAATCTTGAGGTACATGTTACTTACATGCCTTGGCGGCTCCCTTTTTTGTCGTATGCGAGGTACGCAGCTGTAGCTAATTCGTCCTACACCGGAAATTATAACTGAACTCTGTCACGGCATTTTAAATCTCAAGAGGGAAGAAAGGAGCCACTTAAAATCTCCGATTGCCCTTTAATTAAGTTTTTCTCAATAACAGTCTTAAGATGGGAACATGATAAGAATGTTTGTCAATGCGGCAATTTCATTTCGCAAAAAAAGATCCGGTCGTGTGAAACTTTATCTTCTGTGGTCGGAAAGTGTATTGGCAGTCATCCTTCATCGGTCACAAATATTTTGCAGACCATTCTACGAAGCTGATGAGTCTTCTCAAATGGGTCTCGCCGTTTGTTTACGTGTGATACGTGTTGTTGGTGACACAAATGATCGATCGACCGGTGGAGACAGTGGATACTTCACATACGATGTATCGTATAACCACATGTTTAATTAGATATCAGTTATGCTGCACCTGTATACATGTACATGATGGCATCGGCCTATGCCACGCGGAATCTCCGTGACCTTTGCAAGGTAAGAATAAAATTTTTATTTCTCTGTTGCAGCTTGGCCGAAATTAACTTTTGTGTTGGGGCGGGTAGCTGGAGTCCGGTATCCTTCAATTACAATTACAATAATAATAATAAAATCCAGATTGGGTCGGCTGGAGTAGCAGTATAATTGCGCAACAGCTGAATATTTTGGCACATCTTAAAAAATTCCTTGCAATGACATCAACGAGGAGCATTTCATGTCGGAGTCTGAAGTGAAACAGATGAGTATTCCTACTGAGAGAAAAATAAACGGTTACGTTTTCCGGTAAAATTGGTTCAAATTAAGTTTTGTTTGATTTTTGGACTAAATCAAAATAGCAGAGCACTCCAACGTCCTACAGTTAATGATTCAAGCGAATAAACAGACTGAACGCCATGTTCAAAGTCAGTCGTCGACGTAAACAGCGAAAACTCAAACTGTCCCAACTTGGCTGGATATGGCTCTGCATGTATTTCTTGTTGTTAAATTGAGTGTCAATTACATTTTAGATTTGACGTCGTTATAAAAAAACATGCAAAACTGCTGTCGGAAAGGGGTATCTGAATCCTTCAGTGTTTTTTTAAATAACAAATTTGCCCGTGACCTTTTAACCGTTTCCGAATTTTTCGCAAAATTGGCTATTCAAATGGCCTCCCTCAGTACAGAAGCTTGGGCAAGCCAAGTTGAAACAGTTCTGTACAAGCATTTCATTGACCACTGGAACTTTTCAAAAACATTACAAAAGGGGCTTTATCTGCAAGCCATGATTCTTCTGTACCATTCGAACTCGTTTATCTTATGATTTCAACGTTCGGACATACAGATTGACAG
>LRSR01012114.1:0-10321 GCA_001579985.1 Hypsibius dujardini
TCTGTCTGTCTGTCTGTCTGTCAGTCCGTCTGTCTGTCTGCCCGCCCGTCCGTCTGTCTGTCTGAGTGTCTGTTTGTCTGCCGACATGTTTCTTTACATGTCTGCGCGCATGCCTGTCTTTCTAAAATCTTCTCACGTGACAGTCTGCCATGTGATTTGTACTCCTGTTTCGCTGGCCACTGATATAACTCTCCTTACCGCGCCACCCAGTTCCGGTCCCAAACTGCAAAAAAAAGAATAAAACGACGTAAGCACACCTAGTACAATAGTCGTTCGCTTGCGTGTCGCCATCCCTTCACCGGAAACTAGATAAAGGATTACATTAAATACCGTACCTCCTTGAGATCATGAAATAACTTCCGCCGTGTGGGACAACCCCGTTTGTCGCAATGGCACTCATCGAGAAAGCACACAAAAGGGACTAAACGTCACGGGAGAGAAACGCGTAATTAGCTTCCTGCTTCCCCCTTCACTTCCGTTTTAATACTTCCGGTTTAATACAACTACGAGTGTCCTTACAGTGCTTGCAGCCAGAACGACAATGAAAAATCCTTCCAGTGCCCCGGCAGTGCCAATCACCCAAGGGAGGCGGATAAACATGAGAATGCCGAAGATGTTCTGGATGCAGGGCAGGAAAACGCCCATCAAGGTGCCCATTTTGCCAGCTTGTTTTTGCTAGATGAAAACAGCAAACTGCAAAACGGTTCAGACATTACAACCACGGAAAAGAATCTTACAGCTTTTTGCTTGGCGCTGAGGACGGCAGACGGTGGGACACTCTCTTTCCGGCCGAATTGCTGGTTGAGAAACGTGCCAACCTTCATTCCCTCCTCCAAGTCATCCTGTCATCCAAAAGTGACTGATCAAGACTCAGAAGACAAACAAACAGACAAACGGACAGATAGACGGACAGACAGACAGATAGACAGACAGACAGACAGACAGACAGATAGACAGACAGACAGATAGATAGACAGGCAATCAGGTGGATAGTCATATGAATCAAAGCGACTTGCCTGGAAGAGATAAAACGGGTCCTTGTGGGTATCCTCCTCAACCGTGACCATGAATGGTCTCTGTTCAGAAGCTTCACCTGCACAAGAAGATCGACAACTGACGACGGAAGTAGCAATTGATGCGGATCGAGGCCACAGATTTCGCCATAGCTGGAGACTGCTCTTCCGGCGGTTATAATTCTCTTCCACAGGCAGGTGAGCGGTTGATAGACTCATGTCGCGGACTAGACCCGGCGCCAACATTTCAAAATGCATTTCCTGAAAGAAGAAAGAATGTAGGATCAAACTTCAATCCAGACCAAGAATGGGACAGATAAAAATCGGAGGATAATTAGGCAGTGACGCAGACATAATAACAACAAGATAGTCAGGCAGACAGACATATGCAAGCAGACAGAGAGATAGACAGACAGACAGGCAGAAAGACAAACAGACAGACAGACAGGCACACATACAAATAGACTCACAGGCAAGTCCACATGATAAGGCATTAGCAATTGAATACTTCTGCTAAACACTTCCTCACAGGCACACAGTAAAGTAAAACGGGATCAGTGAAAATCAAGCTGGACTTCGCATTCTAATTGTAAGGAGAAGATATTTAACTATCCGAAAAGATACTAAGCCGACGAAAGGGGCTGCCACTGAAAAAGCAGCACAACCACTAATCAAGAACCACAAATTGGACTGCATTCAAAAATGTGAAGAGCTCTTCCGTGAAGCGTTCCACTCAGTCATCACTCACTCGCCACATTACAACACACGACATCGACAGACAGGCACACAGACCACTCTTGTGGTCCCTGCGTAAGTGTGTATGAACTACTTCCACAAAGCACTCAAAAAACAAACATTCACACTGCCCGATAATGATGCGCCTGTATCCCGGACTGACATTTCTAACTACCCAACATAAAATGGGATCAAATTTCACGCCATATGAGTTCACATGACAAAAATAACCAAAACCAATCAACATCCACACATTATAAACATCCAGTGAAGCCATTCCTATCCACTTGTGTATACACCACATTTCAGAAGTAACGTTACGGTCAGATGTATGCGGCACACTTATCCGGCTTTTCTGACTGTGTGCCTGCCTATGTACCTAACATTCTGGATGCATGTATGTTTAATGTTTGTCTGCCTGTCTCCTTGTCTGCCTGCCTGCCTGCCTGCCTGCCTGCCTGCCTGCCTGCCTGCCTGCCTGCCTGCCTGCCTGCCTGTCTGTCTGCCTGCCTCTGTGTGTGTGTGTGTGTCTGTCTGTCTGTCTGTGTGTCTGTGTGTCTGTCTGTGTGTCTGTGTGTCTGTGTGTCAGTCTGTCTGTCTGCCTGTCTGTCTGTCTGTCTGTCTGCCTGCCTGCCTGTTTGTCTGTCTGACACTTATTACTCCACAGATCTCCTGGCATACCGTTAAAAGATATAAACATACTTAGACAAGTCATTCAGGCATAGGTGAACGGCGTCCAGCATAGAGTCCCAGACATTCAAACAGGCCGAAAAGATACCGCAGTTCAGGCAATCACTTCCAGAGCCCAGACAACAAGCACCTCCAATAAGGGAAAAGCAGACAGCGGCATGGGATCATCCATAAAGAGTCGTCGAATAAGAACACTGGGAATGTCAGAAAGAGCTCTAATTCAAAGGCTTAGTTAATTCAGACAAACGTCAGACAAGTTTGGATCCGACAGACACAGTCAGATGTCTGCCCCAGTCAGACATTCAGGCACTTGAAAAAACGATTGGCGGCTAACCTCCACGTCATCCGAAGAAGGTTTGTCGAGACACTAGGAAAGGGATATATGACAAATCCAAACCCTACAGGCAAACACATAATGTGCTATGAGCTAAGGCAAGCGGGAGACCCATCCAGGTGTGGGAACCCTTCAATCAGGCGTGCAAATTTGCTAGCTAGTGCCTATAGAGTTGCCGCCTTGTCGGTCGGTTTGATTTTTTCTGTCGTGAAAATTTAATGGGACTTGCAGGAATATAGGTAAATAATTTGATGCCTGTCATTTAAGCCTTAAAGGACCGCCTATTATTATATTCGAAAAAATCCCGCCGGTCCTGCCCCAAAAAGGAAAGCTATTTGCAGTGTATGCTAAAAAGCGAAAGGCAGGCAGATCGAAAGAGAAAGTCAAGTTCGATCGGGATTTTGTGAAACGTTTGCTGTCTGCCTGCCTGCCTGGCTGCCTAGCTGCCTGCCTGCGAAGCCATGGGGGATGTCTATCTTTGTCCGTTGTCTGTCTACTGCACGTGTGACGATGTCTGCCTGAAAAGTCAATATAGGGTAAATTGACTGCCGTGGGGACGGTGAGCTGCTGCCTTTGCGGAATGGTGTACGCGGTAGTAGTAACGTGCTCGGCAGCAGCGATCGTCAAGGGTACTGCTGATTAAGCGAAAGTGGCGGTGAAAACAGCTCATGGCAACTATCAACGTTAGAAGTCATCAATCGGGTTGGTAGTCTAGGGGTATGATACTCGCTTTGGGTGCGAGTGGTCCGGGGTTCAATTCCCCGCCAGCCCCATTTTTTTTCCCCGAAACGGAAGAGAAAGAGTATTGATGAAAATGCTGAGACAAGCATGAATGTCTGTGAAAGCATGGACCGCGGATGGGACAAAGATAATACTTTGCAATCAATCAATCAATCAATCGATTAGTATGTTCCCAAAATCAACACTATGATAACTACCAAAATCATGTAAGGAAATTTTAGGCAGGAGAAATTCGGACCGACAGAAGGCGACAGAAGGCTAGACCGACTGCTAGATAAATTAAAAGAGAAAAACAGACAACAAAGCATACAGACAAATAGACGCAGACAGACAGACAGACAGTCAGACAGTCAGACAGTCAGACAGTCAGACAGTCAGACAGTCAGACAGTCAGACAGTCAGACAGTCAGGCAGACAGACAGTCAGGCAGCCAGGCAGACGGGACAGCCAGGCAGACGGGACAGCCAGGCAGACGGGACAGCCAGGCAGACGGGACAGCCAGGCAGACGGGCAGCCAGGCAGACGAGAGAGCCAGGCAGACAAGACAAGACAAGACAAGACAAGACAGACAGACAGATAGACAGATAGACAGATAGACAGGCAGGCAGGCAGACAGACAGATAGACAGACAGACAGACAGACAGACAGCCAGACAGACAGACAAACAAGCAGAAGGACAGACAGGCAGGCAAACAGACAGACAGGCAGACAGACAAACAGACAGACAGGCAAGCAGACAGACAGGCAGACAGACACACAGACACACAGACACACAGACAGACAGACAGACAGATAGACAGACAGACCGAGAGACAAAAAGACAAACAAACAGACAGACAGAGAGATAGACAAAAGGGCAGTTGGAGACAAAAAAAGACCAAGCAAGGACACATTTGGAGGACCTTAAGGTAAACAGCCAGATAAACTAAATAAGCAAAGACACAAAAAGATAGTCAGAGATACAAATACCCCACTACGTTGCACAGTCTGAGCATAACCTCAATTCACACAATGAGAGAATGCGAGCGCTTAGCATTGCCCGGCCAGAAACAACAGACAAGACACCCACGAGAGATTTATCGCAAACGATAAGCCGCACCTTGAATAGTCCATGCTACAGCCATGAGAAGACCGTGGACATCCCAAGGCGCCGTTAGACATGCCATCCACCGGCAATTCCATCCGAGACGTCGCAATTGCGGTGCGATGCACATTTCGAGTCCGACCAGAGTCTTTCAACCGCTCACACTGCAGACGGACAGACAAAGCCACATTGAAAGAGCAGTCCCAATGGAATGGAGACAAACCTTCACTCAGCGATGACGGCTGGTGCCGAAGAAGACTACTCCCGCCGTGGTGATTGACCATTGGCGCTCTCGACTTGGACGACGGGGAGATAATCTCTGAAATAGAGGGCCTTGAGATGACGGGGGGAATGGGGGAAGAGGATGTCTTGGCCTTTCCGTCGCCGTTGAGGAAGACCGGCGCGGATCCATTTGCAGGCAAGAGAGGAACTGGCGGAGGGTCCAAGTCCATGAGCACCATTTCCGGTGCGGAGGCATGGCCGTTTGATGTGCCATTTAACAAATCCGGTTCAAGTCCATAGGATGACTTCCGCTCGTCTGAAACAGCATCCATGCAATTACTATACTACAGACAGCGTAACGGACAGGCTAAAAGACATCTTTTCGCGGCGGGTCGTCTCCATGACAGGAAATCGAATTCAGTCATTTTAAATGCAGACAAACATGTTAGCTTCAAAAGTGCTGAATACGGTGGCATTCGAGTATCAACAAAATCGGCAAACTGTTTTTGAAATCAACATTACCACACTGCCGCGATACGATGCGAGGGCGTCAAACTCGGACACCTCACCACAAACTGCAATTTCCAAAGTGGACAACGTACCTGCTTGACATTATCAAATCAGTCAGTGAGATTGAGAAAAAACAAATTCAATTCATTAAACCGCATTAATTTAACTCGCGTTGTAGGAATTTGGGTTAACTAATTAATGCCATGGGCAGAATCACGGATGTCACTGTTTGGTGTCCGAATTAACAGCTTCTAAATCGTGAAGAAGAATCACGTCTCTTCTGCAGCACAAATTCACAAGTTCCAGACGTTAAATTTACGTCTCAAATAAAAGTTGCTGTCCCGATCAAACGAAGTAGTTCACTTTCCCATAAAGAAAACTTGTGCTTTCCAAGTTTAAAGACCGTGTGAAACGGCAAGAAAAGGGAAAATGAATGCACAATTATTTGTGGGTGACTAAATTACCCTGCCGATATTCGTAAACAGAGCTAAAACCAGGGAAACTGCAAAATGCACTACTCTAATGCCTTCTTAACAGTTTGAGTAGTAGAAAAAACGCCCTCACACGTTGGGATACAAATACTTCATTAGGCTTCAATTAAACTGTATTTTGAAATAAGGAAATAAATGTTCACAGCAAACCACACAAGTCTTGCAATTTGAGTGGGCACCCTCATTAGGCAGTATCCCTCATTAGGCAGTATCCCTGTGCAACAAGTCCAACTGACTCACCTGCAGCTCCATGCGAAAACTTATCCTCCACTTTCGTCACACGAAATCCACCTTTAATCGGCATTCTCTCCCTCTACTCCAGGAAAGTCAATTTAAATAAATCCTGATGGAGGGTTCGGGTATGATGCAATGACTGCGGCTTTTCCATGTGGTAAGTGACGACGCAGAGGGGAGAAAAGCAGACGGAGGGTCAAAATGAAGAGATCGGATCAACAAAATGGCAAAGGCAAATCTTGTCTGCATTGCAATGCATTCACTCACTCATTGCATTCACTCATTCACTCATTACATTCATTTCACTCAGTCCTTCCTGCATTGCATTGCATTGCATTCACTCATTCACTCATTACATTCATTTCACTCAGTCATTCCTCCATGCCCGTCCGAAGTTGAGTGTGGCGGAGAGAGGTGACGAACGGCTAAATTTAATCTTGATTCGGTACACACACCATGATGACGTAGTCCAAGTTAACCCCTCCGAGCACGGGTATAAAAAAAACTAAAACGATAATTGCAATTTCTGCGTAGGAGATAAAACGAGATAAAACTTGCAATGCGGCGCAAGTTTCGATTTGGCAAAAATGCTGCGCACGACAGGGCAAACAGGTCAATATCGTGACGTGTATCAATCAAACTAGCCACAAGGTTTCTTTTTTGTTTTCCATTTTTAAAAACTTGCATTTTTAATTTTTTATCAAAATCATTGTCATATAGGTTTGTCAGATTTATTGCAGATTTTTTGAACTCAAAATATCGACATAAAATGAGAGACAAGTGTGCGAACGCGGCATTTATACCAGTAATGAACTTGCACAGCACTGGGAGTTTTATCTCGTATTTGAAATGCGAAAATATGAGCAAGTGCACTGACCGATCGTGAAGGTAAATAGCGACAGCGGCGGAGCGGAGCGGGTTGAATGGAAAAAATCCGTCCCGCTTCCCGCATACTTGCTCTCATCTATGTTTCGTCTGTTGCACTTGCGAGACTTCCTTTTCATGGTCATCTCAACCGCTGGATGCTGTACATTCTTCTTTTCGCGGTTTGTGATTGTGTCTATCTGTCTGTCTGTCTGTCTGTCTGTCTGTCTGTCTGTCTGTCTGTCTGTTTGCTTGCCTTCCTGCTTTCCGGCTTATCTGTCGTTCAGCCTTTCCATTTGATTTCCTCAATTTCTTCATTTCTTTATATGGAGTTTCATGGAAACAGGTTTTGATGAGTTCGATATATAGCGTTGATTGTCCAATCAATTTGACTGGTTCCAGGCATCTTTGCAATTCGGTTAATTGATCGTAAACTCCGAATAGTTCCGGTTCAGGTCTAATTTTGCTAAAAGTCATGTGTCTTCCGGGAAAAAAACTATGACAGAACTTAATTGAAATAGTGGCCAAAGGCTACAATGAAGTTCTCCAATGACACGGACCTATTGCTCGGCCATCAAATTTTTTGCCTTGTGTTTTTGGAAATGAGATCGGCCCTTGAAAATGAGTTTGATGCAGTATTTGTAACGTTCCAGACGCTTTCAAGCACCATGCGATCGAAGAGTTATGAGCGCAAAAGGGCATCGTGTGACTTGAGAGAATATACTTCAACGAAGGCTTTCTTGTATGTCGGAACTCACGGTACCGTGATTGATCCGCTGAAACCAAATTTCAATGAAAAGCTGATGTACACATTTTGTTGATTGTGTATGAAGAATAATATAAACTTACGGGACGCATAGACCCTTATCACAATTGACGTTGTCTGGACCTCCACAATGACCGCAAATTCCATTTTCTGTCGAGTACGGCGTCCAAAGAGCTTTTTTGCTGTTTCCACTAGATGAACGATGAAAAACGGCTTAGTGTCTGTCAGTTACCTTTACTTCCGGTTTCTCGGCTTACGATGGGCAATAGTGACAGACAAACAGGCGCGCCAAATTATTGTCCATTCCCGGACAGTCTGAATAGCCGCAGCCGATTTGATAACTCGTTGCCCACACGTTCTGAATTGGCAAGGAAATTTATCACAAGTTTTCACGGGTACTCCTTGGATAGTGTAACTTGATACCTTACCTGCAGGTAATGCCCAACCATTTTTGAGCGAGTCTCTTTTCCGTAGGTAAAGTCTTCGATTTCGGCGTCCCATGCTTTGAATGTTTGATTCCAGGTAAACTGTCCCGCAGCTAGATTCTGGCCACACTTATTGAATTCTGCAAGCGGGAAACATGGAGATGAAAACGATGGCATGTGTCTATGTCTATGTCTGTGTCTGTGTCTGTGTCTGTGTCTGTGTCTGTGTCTGTGTCTGTGTCTGTGTCTCTGCCTGCTTTTTGCGAGCCCCTTCTCTATCGCATGAAACTTCGAGAAGTCCTTAGGGCATGCCTGTCTCAATAAACCTTACTTGAGCTACTTCGCACAGGTTTGCCGTTCGCTCCAAGCGGTCCATGCTCAAACACACAATTATCAGCCCATTTTTGAGCTTGCTGTGCTGCCACTTCATCCCAGACGGCCCGCAGCATATTCGATGCACGTGCTTGTCTGCGAACCTCGTTCAATAAATCCAAAATAACGGCCCGTGTAGAATCGCATTCCGTGTTGAGGCTGTTTTCGTCACATGACGGTGGGTCTTCCGCATTAGAGTCAGCTTCCACGGGTGTTGCGGTGGTGGTTGTTGTGGACCGTCGGCGTTTCCTCCTGCGTTTGGTCGTCGTCGTTTGCGGCACCGGAGCCGGATCACTTTCTCCGGATAGGTCGCTGACAGGACTAATGACACCTCCATCAAAGACTTCATCCGTCACGATGGTGGTTACCGTTTTCACGCGGCGAAACCGATGCCGCTCGCCAGAACGGTTAAGCCGTGTAATCACCCATATTGTACTCCTGTTGACCGTGACATGAGAGCCCCCTATTCCGTCCTCCTGTCCTCTTATGTCTGAAAGTTATACAAGTCAAACTGATAAATGAAACAATAGTTTCAGATAAATCCAACAAACCAGTTTACTAAACTAAATTAAATATCCTAATTAGTAATTGTTTTAACAACCATATTTTAAACTAACATGTTGGTGCTATTGATTTTTGTATTACCATAATTTGTGGACAGAATCTTATCAGAAAAGTTGAAATTGGTGACGAAGAAAAAGACAAAATGTAACTTTATTTTATTTTATACATTCCCAAAATAACATTTCAAAATACCTGTTTATATCAAAGCAGTGACAATATTTGACGCTAATGTCAATTACGCTAACTGCATGCCGCAACTTTACACTTTGATACTTGAGCACTGACCTGGTTGTGGGTCTGCGGTGGTCGTGATCTCGTTGGATGGTGACTCGGTGGGGCTGGAGTCTTGTGCCACGCAGTATGCCGTCCCAATCGTCCCTGCAAAGTGACCTTCTCATGCATTGTTATAATACAAAAAAAAGATAAGTTATATAGGCAGGTTATATTACCGATTATTAGGAAGTTGAACACTGCGGCGCGCATGACGTGGAAAACATTGGGCGAGAATAACGCTGAGAGCTTCCGTATTGTTATACGATTTGCAATAGGCGTCTTTCACTTTTTTTAGTCGCGCGCCGCGAATCAATTATTGATCCGATGGGTAATCAGCAACTGATTATGAAACACGGCCGCAGGGAAAATGTTATAGCTAGTCGAGCGACTTGTGCTGCAGTCGCGCAGAAAAAAAGTGTTTTTGCTAACATGTCACAGCGCTATGACGAGTGAACAATACTTAAACTTCACCACAACAACTAACTGAACTGTCACACGGACATTGGCAGAATACTCCTAGATGCTCTCTGTGCCGGACCATCTCATGGACCTTGTTTAATTCCGGAAGAGTTGGAACTTGCGTAAACTTGTCAGTATTGAACCCCGTGCAATGTCCTCATAGGAAAAGCGACTTTTGCTGGAAGATTAATAGCGCTTTTAAATAATTCCCACATAATCTGTGGAAAGCATCTGACTTGGATATCTTTTCAAACGCAGTTTTACTGCCTCTCAGCTATCACACACCCCATTCATGCCCGCTAGACCGGGTTTTGTCTAATACTAAATACAGCAGCACACTTCTTTGGATGACTGACCTCATGCTCAGACAAAGGCCCGTCTCCGTCTCCCCGGGGATGTACCTTTAGGTCGCCGCTGGCATACACGGACCTGTGTGACTTCACAAAAGTACCTCCACAAAATGAAGATAGTGCGGGAGGCGGTCAAGACGTTCACAAACGCCTGCAGTACTACACATCGGCAGATGTTAATTAGGAGCTCGTTT
>LRSR01012118.1:0-20218 GCA_001579985.1 Hypsibius dujardini
TGTGTGTGTGTATAGACCTAGTGAGGCCTAGCGAGGCCTAGCGAGGGGGGCGATGAGTGTTTAGTGTTTCGAAATTAATTCAGCGTCCTGACATTTCAAATGGTTTCGACTGCGAACCCGCGTCCGCAGAGTAATTGTGAGTAAATACGGTTAAAAAGCCATTTACTCGGGATGGCAGGGCGATTACCCACCATGGCGCGAATTTTATACGTTTCTTTCAAGTGTGGTTTTTGGGATGGGCGTAGACGGGGGCCGCTCGACAGTAAGTTGCATGCAGTACGATGAAAAAGAAACATTTCCCAGAGTGCATTGAGGACGTCGTGGATGGCAGACAAGCGACACGCTATTCGACATGACTACACAATCGAAGGTAGAGAATTAATTGACATCACATCCAACTGAACTGGCGTAAAGAATAAGAACAATGACGATTAAATAAGTTCAAGAACACAATACGAAAGCGGCATCGGAAGTTCAACTGCACTCTAATCGTTCGATCAATCAATCGCACGTTCTGCAGAGATGGACCGACAAATTTTGCTTACGCGTTTGATTCGATCGACGATGAAGAGAAGCTGCGAGAATTGTGCGACGCTTTGCGGTTGCCGGCATTTTTTACAGCGGGAATCCGTTTGAAGATCTCGTTCGGCTTCAAGAACGTGTTTGACCAAGTGTTTGTCTGTGCTCTCCCGATTCTTCAACATCGTTGTCCAACAACAACAAAATCAACCAAAACAATTGTCGCGCCTAGCTATATGATTGAGTAACTATTATCATTAGTGGTCCATTATGTCTTAAATGTCGTTTTCCATTAGCTACTTTCTTTGTTTTTCCATTTACCTTTGGCCACCTTCTTTCTCTCTTGTCTCTTGTCTTCTGTACTATATAATCCGTTGGTGTAGTGTAAGTTAGGCAGTACAACCAGTAATAACATCTTTTCCGATTGTGCTCGCTACACAATTCATAGCAACCCGTTTTGGTAATTTTTTAGCGAAATTTTGGGTGCCTTTATTGATCACTGGCTATGCGCTGACCATTGATCTAATGGAAATGAATTTGTTTATAAGCAGCTTGAATAGGCCCAAACATGCAAAAAACAGTACGGACACTAGTCATTCATTAAACCTGAAATAAATAATTTCCAATTTTTTGTATCATCTGAAGTTTTAAAATCACTTAAGGTTTTAAAAATCGGTCCAACGGTCTTGGAATGAAAAATGAGAGGTCGCTCTGTCGACATTTGTACTGCAATGGACGTTAACGGGTTACGGCAAATACCCCGATCGAACTGCGGAAACGCACGCATATTCGGTCGACCACTTGGCATTCACAGTATGAGGTGAAATCTCTATTTCGGCTCACCCGCTATTTGATCGATAAATCGGATCGGTCATAGGTTTGTTTGATGGCAGATGCTTGATTGTTTGATTCGCGACAGCGCTCTAGTACAGAAAATCAAACAATCAAGCACCTGCCATCAAACTGAAACCTATGAGTTGACCAATTCATCGACTAACTGAAGGGTGTGCCGAAATACAGACTTATCCTCATACGTGTAAAAATTCGCTTACGCGACACGTCCTTTTTTTCGAGTCACTGAGAAAACATTATTGGCCGGACTATCTGACACTTTCGCTGCGATTCCATGTGACAAAGGAAGGCCGTTTATTTATTCAGCCAGCTACTTTGCTCACTTATCCATATACACACGTGGCAGAAACCTTGCGCTCACCGAATCAAGCACTTTAACTCGGAGCTGTGCACAAACGCCATGCAGCAAACGAGTGTAGTGGCTTAACTCAGTTAGCGCAAGGTTTTTGCCACGTGTTTATGTACTACACTACATTAAGTCTCTCCCGCGCGTGTGGATCTGCCTCGCCTCTTGCCCGCTTTATTATTTTCTTGCGGGACCAGACGTCTTTCTCTTCCCCGTCTCCGTACACAAGCACGACGACGAGGACGAGGACGACACGACAAGGCCATCAGCTTATCCCTTCGATCGCTGTGAGGAAGCCGTATTTGTGATACTCACATAACGATCCTATCACACACAGACAGACAGACACACGCACAGACAGACACACACACACACACACACAGACAGACAGACAGACACGTGGCAAAAACTGTGCGCTAACCGAATTAAGCCATTACACTCGTTCGACGCATGGCTGTACACAGCCCCCCGAGTTGAAGGGCTTAATTCGGTCAGTGCAAGGTTTTGGCCACGTGCGTAATAACCCGCCGCTGGACCTTTTCAATGCTAAATAATCGATGTGAATGCCCAACACCCGATCGAAATCAATTACCGACGTTTTTTTTCTCCCTCTCTTCGCGGCCTGACCTATTTCACACCGGCGGTTCTTTCCGGCATTGTTCGGCGCGGTCAGAAGAAAACAAATTGATTCCATCCGAAATATTCGTGAATAGGGGCTTATGATTTTTTGTTATTCCTTGGAAGGAGGAAAAAATCGAATTCCATGAGCTGCAGCAATTTTTTTTTGTGCGGGTTGTGCTCCTGAATTTCGTTCGAGTGTATCCATAATGCGCATACAGATAGGCAGTAGAATGAACTGAACTGAGTTAAAACTTTTACCCACTAATTTTTATTTTTGAATTTTAATTTTGAATTTTTGAAAAACAAAATTAAGTAAAAAGTTTTATTATTTAAATGAGAAAAAAACTGAAAGAGCACTCGGTTCCGGCTTGATCAATCGAGCACAAGCAAACCAGCTGCAATCAAGCAATCAAGCACTCGGTTCCGGCTTGATCAATCGAACATAAGCAAACCAGCTGTAATCAAGCAATCAAGCACTCAGTTCCGGCTTGATCAATGGAGCATAAGCAAACCAGCTGTAATCAAGCAATCAAGCACTCGGTTCCGCCTTGATCAATCGAGCATAAGCAAACCAGCTGTAATCAAGCAATCAAGCACTCGGTTCCGCCTTGATCAATCGAGCATAAGTAAATCAGCTGCAATCAAGCAATCAAGCACTCGGTTCCGGCTTGATCAATCGAGCATAAGCAAACCAGCTGTAATCAAGCAATCAAGCACTCGGTTCCGGTTTGATCAATCGAGCATAAGCAAATCAGCTGTAATCAAGCAATCAAGCACTGGCGCGCCTTGAAATTTATGTGTAAATACAGTCACTAATCAATCAATCTATCGCAGTGGGAGAAGGTAAAAACTACACGTTAACAACGTCTGCAAAATTTAATCAATCAACAGCTGCAGTCTTGTGGTCTCCATAATTTTGCAATGATTCAAAACGGTTGCTTTCTACTGGTGCGATGACGTAGTAGCACCACGTGGTTGGTGCCAGTCGCGAGAGAGCTTTTGTCAAACTCGTCGAATTCGCTTTTTGCTTCACACACAAAAATTGTCACGAACGCAAAGTTGCAGCCAGCATAAATTATTCAGTTTGGTTGTAACTGGGACGCGCGGCTCTGGGGATAACTTCAGCGGACCCAATTATTGTAATGTATTCTAGTACACACGTGGCAGAAATCTTGCACCAACCGAATCAAGCACTTCAACTCGCAGCTGGGTGCAACAGCCATGCAACGAGTGCAATAGCTTAACTCGGTTAGCGCTAGGTTTTGGCCACGTGGCAAAAACCTTGCGCTGACCGAATCAAGCACTTCAACTCGGAGGCTGTGTAAAAGAGCCATGCAACGAGTTAAAGTGCTTGATTCGGTTAACGCAAGGTTTTGGCCACGTGGCAAAAACCTTGCACTAACCGAGTCAAGCACTTCAACTCGGAGGCTCTGTACAAGAGCCATGCAACGAGTGCAATGGCTTAACTCGGTTAGCGCAAGGTTGTGTGTTGAAGCTTGCAGAATGATGGCACGCGTTCTCACCGTGCGCCAATTACAGCTTCATGCATAGTTGAAGAGCTCCCGCGGTCAATTCCACAAAGGCGATGATGGGCAAACTTTAAAATTCCTACACATGTGGAATATTCCATCTTCTTACGTGTCCTTTTCAACGTTTGCATAAGCAACAGACCACACCCAAAGCTCGCGTCAGTACAATCCAGCAACGACCTCATACGAAATAGTAACTAATAAATTTACAATTACTACTACAGTACAGTTAAAGCGCTATTCCTTAAACGAGAGCAAACAGATTAACTGGGTTGCCGTTGGGAAGTACCGGATGCGGATGCAATCCGGATACCCCGTTTATTATGAAATGAGCCGGTTACAGTAAAAAAGTAGGGCCAGGATGGTAGGATGACCAGGCGGTTTGACCACCAGGGGGGAGCAAGCTATAGAGACCACTGAGAGACAGGGTATCGCCCACGCGCATCGCCCACGCGCATCGCCCACGCGCATCGCTCAGGCGCATCGCCCACGCGCATCGCTCAGGCGCATCGTCCACGCGCATCGCCCACGCGCATCGCCCACGCGCATCGCCCACGCGCATCACTGACATGAATTAAGCCCCGCCGAATTCCAGTTACCGAAATTTAACATACGAATTTTATTTGCTCATTGCAGTGCAGTGTGGGAGAAGGCATTTACGCCTTCCTGGACGCGCTCTTTCTCGGGCCGAGGATTCACTTTCTGCTCGGACCATCTGACGACGAGGTCGCCATCGAACTGGCAAGGGCGTCCCCTTACTGGGCAATGCTACAAGTACGAACAAAACAGATCAATCAATCAATCAATCAATCAAGCAATCAATCAATCAAGCAAGCAAGCAAGCAATCAATCAAGCAATCAATCAATCCCTGATGAAATTGTGCCCATTCGGTGGGTGATTTGATTGGTTCCCTTTATAATAATGAAATATGTAATAGATATCAGCGGGGGCAACTTCGCCGGCTCTAAGTGATCGCAACCATTTTCGCTACTTTTTCCGGACCATCACGCCGGATCAGTCGCACAACAATGCTCGGCTGGAGTTTCTCCGCCATTTTCGGTGGCAGTACGCGGCGACCATCAACGAAAACACCGAGTCCTACGCCCTTGCCATGAACGCTCTCGTCGGCGCGTTGGAGGATCAGAACATCACTTTTCGAGCGACCGGAAGTATCGGTGAATCGAAAATCCGGGAACAGCTGGAACTATTCAAGGCATGTAAGAGACATTAAGTGACGTTACATGCGCACTTTTGATTTCAATAAAATTACACCCAAATTTATTGTCCATTTTTCGGGGTGTTTTAGGAGAAGGATGCGAGAATATTATTTGGAGCATTTTCTGTGGAGTTCGCCAAGCAAGTCTTCTGTGAGGCATTCCGGTTGGGATTATACGGCAGTCGCTATGTGTGGTTCCTGTCGGGGTCCTACCCTGTAGGGTGGTGGAAAAACCGGGCTAATGAGACCACATGCACGACCGCCCAATTGGAGAAGGCCATCGACGGATATATTTCCGTAACGACCAGCGACGCTCTCATAAACAACAAAGTGTCTGCCGCGGGAATCGTACGTTTTTTTCACCATCGTAACTATTAAGAAAAACATCCTTCTCAAACTTAAAACGAGTGCTCATTGTCTGCGTTGTCTAGCGTGTCTGTCTGCTGTCTGCTGTCTGTGTGTGCTGTCTGTCTGTCTGTCTGTCTGTATCTGCGTCTGTCTGTCTAGCGTGTCTGTCTGTCTGCTCTGTCTGCTGTCTGTCTGCCTGTCTGTCTGTCTGTCTGTCTGTCTGTCTGCCTGCCTGTCTGCCTGTTTGTCGATCTGTCTGGCAGTCTGTCTGCCTATGGGTTTATGTTATGCATGTCTGGCTGCCGGCGTAAAATTAGTGTGCCTGTTTGTCTTTAGACGCCCAAGGCCTGATTATTCTAAAGCTCCCCCGTCTTGACCTTATCAATTAGCGTCTTAACCTTTGATTGTTGATTTTTATTCCAGACTTACGAAGAATTCATCCACCTATTAGATGAGAATTCTCCGAGCAGTACCTATTCACCGCAAGCACTTGCATTTGACGCCATTTGGACAATCGCCCTTGCCGTCCAGAAATCACTCCCCGTGCTGGAGCGCAACGGCCTTCGTTGGATGGACTATGATGACACCAATCAAGAAATTGCTCAAATTGTTGCTGGTGTGCTTTCACGCCTGGACTTTCCCGGCATCTCCGGGCCGATTCGCTTCAGCGGCGCGGACCGTGTCGGGGTGTCCGTCTTCCGACAGTTCGTACAGAAAGAGACAAATACCATTGCCATGTACTACCCCGATGACGGGTTGCTGTCCTTCAACTGCTCTGGATGCGAGCCAGTGTCCTGGGAAGGTACCGTCAACAACAAGCAAAACAAACATCTAAAATACGTATCCAAGTGCTGTTCGTTAATCAGCGAACTGTCTATTTACCGATAGGTTCACGAAAGCCGGCTGACCGACGACACGAAAGTTACGTTATCGAAGTGATTGAGACGGAGGTCTTCGTGTCAATCACCATCATTTCCTTTTTCGGAATTATCATCGCTTGCCTTTTTCTGCTCTTTAACTTCCGCTTCCGCAACGAAAAGTAAATTTATTCCTCGCCTGAGAGTCTGCCTGCCTGCCTGCCTGCCTGCCTGTCTGTCTGTCTGTCTGTCTGTCTGTCTGTCTGTCTGTCTGTCTGTCTGTCTGTCTGTCTGCCTGCCTGTTTTCTCTGTTTTCAAAGTTTTGGTTTGATTTTTAGGTTCATAAAGCTTTCGTCTCCCAAACTCAACAACACAACTGCGCTGGGATGTTGTCTAGTATATGCATCTGTGATATCGCTGGGAATCGATTTTGGAATAACCGGTGACCTCTATTACTCCAGACCAATATGCCATGTAAGGTGTACTCTTAAGTTACACACCAGTCAACAGTAAATCCAAAAGACACTGTAATCTGCAATGTTTTTTTGCTGCAGCTGCGTATATTTTTTTTTTCGACCGGATTCTCTGTGGCATTCGGTTCACTCTTCCTCAAGGTTCGTCCAGATGACTGCACGTTATACTGATGGTTTTTTATTTTAAAATTAAGTTACTTCTCATAGACGTTCCGGGTTCATCAGATTTTTCGGAAGGCATCACGAGGAGTCATAAAAAGCAAGGTTAGGAAATGATTAGACCTTTTCCAGACAACGCTTGAGCTGAACTGGATGTGCACCCTGTTTAGCTCTTGAGGGACAACCAGCTTCTCAGTGGAGTTGGTCTCCTGTTTATCCTGGATTGCATTTTGCTCACAATCTGGTTCCTGGTCGATCCGATAAGGGTCGAGCTCAGGCCGCTGCCGGAAATTTATTCCCTGCTTGATCCAGATGTCATCCTTCGGCGGGATGTAGAGGTGTGCTCCAGTGATTACATGGGCTCGGTCTGGCTGCCGTTCCTGTACATGTACAAAGGGCTCATGCTACTTGCCGGAATCTTTCTCACGTTCGAAACAAGACATGTAAAGGTACGAACAGCAACAAAGGCAAACGACAGACAGACAGACAGACAAATAGACAGACAGACAGACAAACAGACAGACAGACAGACAGTTAAGTCAGGATGATTTAATACAGAAGATAGATATCCGATGGCACATTTCCAGCAGAACTCTTAATTTCCCTTGTGGTCTTCGGTTTCAGATTCCCGCCTTGAATGACTCTCAAGCGGTTGGTCTCTCCATTTACAACGTCGTAATATGCTCCGTAATTGCCTTTGCCGTGACTCAAATCATCCTCGAGCACCACACCCTCCACTTCGTTCTCATAGCCAGCTTGACCATCGCCACCACCACCGGCACGCTTTGCTTCCTCTTCCTGCCCAAGGTCAGCCGTCCTAGACAATCTCCGTAACTAAATGTATTTGTGCCACTCCTTCTAATGTCTGCGCGCTTTATTAGATCCTCACAGTCGTGAAGAAAAACACAGGCGACGATCCGATGCTCTCCGCATCCGGCCTTAAAGTCGAATGCAACACTCGCCGACTGGCCATCGAAGATCCCCGCGAACGGTATTTTTACGGA
This sequence comes from Hypsibius dujardini, assembly GCA_001579985.1. Lineage (NCBI taxonomy): Eukaryota > Metazoa > Tardigrada > Eutardigrada > Parachela > Hypsibiidae > Hypsibius > Hypsibius dujardini. The sequence continues at coordinate 7,926 of LRSR01012118.1, forward strand.
CGGCAATACTGAAAACTAAAAACTAAACACGTCTAAAAACGTAATTACATCCTGCAAGTGACGAATATTAATTCCCCCTTATGTCCAGGTACATCCGCGCGGAGATCCAAAACCGCGTGTGCAAGCTCGACATGAACGACATCGAGGTGGAATGTGACCGGCTCGAGAGTCTCCTCCGACTGCCCATTACGCCGTACATGAAAGTCAGCGAGTCCGTGCTGCTCTCCCTGCCCGAGTACTTTGTGGACGACGAGAAGACCGTTCAACGCTGCAAATTCGTCCGCTCCACCTACGAACCGCCGAAGGAGGAGAAGGCCAAAGGGAAAGCGTCCTTTTTAATGAGCCACCTTCAGCTCCACCGGACGCCGTCGATGACGCCGTCCCACGGCGCGACCGAGGACTCCGTGGAGGAGCCGGACGAGCCGCGGGGCAACAACACCGAGACGATGGTGATGGAGACGGACGAGGGGAATGTGACGTTGATTGTACAGAAGTCGGTCAGAGGTGGCAGCGGAGCAGCCGCACCGGGCGGAGCTGCCACCGGAATGGCGGCCAAAGTGAAGTTCCGGAGAGCGATGGTCCGGTATAAGTTCACCGCGATCAAGCCGACCGCGAAACGGGTGTCCGCCGTCACGGTCGCTCCGGGGTGCAACGGCAACGGGAGTCTCCTGGAAGAGCAGCAGAAACAGGATGACGGTGATGAGGGAGAGGGTCAAGAGAGCTGATCAATGAGATTGTGCTTCGAGTAGAGAACCAAAATGACGTTCAGTGCCTTGTTCTAGTTTGTTCCGAGTGTGGCCTTAATATCGATAGTTTGAAAACTACAGTAGAATAGTGATGTGCTACGATAGCGAAAGCTAATTATGATTACTGAAAACGATGAGACGTTCAAGGGAACGAATACGAACGAACAGAATGAAAATCAATGTTTACGAATCAGTCTGTATCTGACTGTCTGTCTGTCTGTCTGTCTGTCTGACTGTCTGTCTGTCTGTCTGTCTGTCTGTCTGTCTGTCTGCCTGCCTGCTTGTCTGTCTGTCTGACTGCCTATCTGTTTGTTTATCTGTCTGTCTGTCTGACTGTCTGTCTGCTAGTCTGTCTGTGTGCCTATGTGTCTGTGCCTGTTCGTTCGTACGGCTTTCAATTGTCACGGGAATTTAAAGAGTTTTCTTCAAGAAAGAATCATCGTCACTCTGAAAGCAGAAGCAGTCACAGAAAGCGAAACTATGTCGGCGAAGCCTGGTGGTCTTCTTTGAAGCGCCGCTGGACTTCCGTTTCAATCAGGCGTATGGTATCCATTTCCAGTGACCGGCAGGAGATGGCCATGGTAATCCGCTTTTGAAAGATTTCCACCAAGCGACGAGCGAGTAAGTGCAGAGTCAGCTATAAGAGGAAACCGATACAAAATTTGGTGGAAAAACTAAAAGAAATGCGTTACGGTCATAAACTATTTTAATCAAGCAATCAATCAATCAACAATCAATCAATCAATCAATCAATCGACAATTATAAACAAATCAAGCGGTTAATCCATCAAGCTTTGCGCTTACGGATTCTCTTACCTCCTCTTTGCCGAAAATGGTGGTCACTGAGTAAGTCACAGAGTTTCCAAAATCAACTGGTTCGTCAGGAACGGCCTCAATCTGACAGCAAATAGCGCACAACATGTTGAAAAAATAATTATTGGAAGTTGCACGGTTAACAAGCTCTGCGCACAATTGATTGATTGATTGATTGAGTAAGTGAGTGTTTAATGGATAGATTGATTGATAGATTGATTGAGTGAGTGTTTAATTGATAGATTGATTGATTGATTGATTGATGAATTTCGAATGAGTGATCAGTTTCCTGAATAAAAAATCCAATTTACCAAACTCCCAATCACCGCAGTTTCCGTCACAAAAATGGTGTATTGATTGGAAAATTCCAAACAGATAAGATGGATGGCGCTACTACCAGCCGGCGATCGTGGTGGCAGAGTAATCTCAAACTAGAAAGAAAAATCGGCACTCGTAATCAAGTAATCAAGCGATCTATCGATCAATTGCCTCCTCAAGTTAATATCTTGGCCTTTCCAATTCCAATCAACCAAACAAACAGCAAGTCATTTATCCAAATTGAAACAGCAAGAATACCTTGACAAGCTGGAGCTCAGAAATAACGGGGGGCTCGAGGACATCCTCCATAGTAATGGGTGTAATGGAAGAACTGGCAATAGAAATTCAAGAGATGAAAACTCGTAGGGAAGACTGAAGAACTGATGTTTCCACTTCCACTGTATTATCTCCACTTCCACTGTTTTATTTCCATTTTCACACCATATACCGGGCGATTCCAATTTCACTTCTATTGCACCACGACTCCACAGTGTGATAAATTCCACGTGGAATCATTACTGAACGTTAACAAAAAATATTTTTCGTGTTGTTATTTTTCTGGATTTGCTGCAGTATTCTGTGAATTCATAACGACATACCCGTGACTCAATCTTTTTATTCGCAATAGAGAATGCACAAAATTTTCCCCTTCCAGTTGCAGAAACGTAAACAGGAGCCGCAGAACTGCAGCGCACGGAAAATCATAAAAAAGCCCGCGTAAGTTGCACGATGGTTTCGGTCGATAGATTGATTGATTCATGGCGTTGCTTAAGTTGCACGATGGTTTCGATAGGTTGATTGATTAATTGATTCATGCCGTTGCTTAAGTTGCACGATGATTTCGATAGGTTGATTGATTCATTCATTCATGGCGTTGCGTAAGTTGCACAATGGTTTTAATAGGTAGATTGATTGATTGGCTTTGTGTAAGTTGCACGATGGTTTCGATTGGTAGATTGATCGATTGATTGATCCCTGGCATTGATTGATTATGGCGTTGTGTAAGTTGCACGATGGTTTCGATTGGTTGATTGATTGATTGATCCCTGGCATTGCCATAGAGAACAAGTTTGTTTTTTCAGTTATAAATTTATCACTGAAGCGGACGGAAACCAGATTTAGTTTGCGAAATGATGCATTGTTTCGCTTTTTATTTACATTTTTTGTAACAATAATATCTCGCTTTTGAAGATATTTAAGCTTCTACAGCTTCGACGCTGGATAACTCGTGCCTCGCAGCGATTGATTGATCTTTCGGTTTGATTTTATTTTTATTTTTATTTAAAATTAAGTATGTTTTTTTTATTTAAAGTCAACGCTTTTGAAATCAATATTTAAAAGCTTATTTTGATTTAAATTCTCTAAGTTTATGCTAAAGATAAGAATATTTATTTAAATTTTTTCTGAGTGCTGAAAATGTGGGTTTTTCGTTTGAATATAATACTTCCTTTAACTCAGTTGCAAGTCGGAGGATTTAAATTTATTCAATACTTTGTTTAACTTCAAACGTTATTTAAACAAGGCTACAGCCATTCTACCCCTCCCTAGGGCTCGTCCGTCCGTCTCGTCCGTCCGTCCGTCTTCCGTCTTGTCCGTCCGTCTTCCGTCCATCCGTCTCGTCCGTCCGTCTCGTTCGTCCGTCTTCCGTCTCGTCCGTCCGTCTTCCGTCCATCTGTCTCGTCCATCCGTCTCGTCCGTCCGTCTCGTCCGTCCGTCCGTACGTTCATCTGCTAACCGTTCAGTCGTTGCCTGTTGTTCGACCACCTGTCCGACAACGGACGGACAGACGGACAACGCACGGATGAACAACGGACAGACTGACGGACGGACGGACAGCATGGGAAGGGTAAAGTAGCAAATGCGTCTGGTGATGTATAGAGGTAGGGGTAAAATAGCCGGGATTCTTATTGGCCCCAAAAAGGGGGGGAGTAAAATAGCCACTCCGTTTAACAACGCAACTTATTCTGCGTGTAACTGTTTGTGTCATCATCGCTAGGATCTTGCCTTTACCTCCGCCGTAGGTTCGTAATCGAAGACTTCGGTGCAAGCCAAGATGCCGGTATCACGAGCTCGATGGCTCAGGCAGCCACCACACCCCGTGGACAGTCTGGCATGGTGGTGGATGACGAGGAAGATGTTCCCGTGGTTCAACGGCAGCAACCGTCCTCCGTGCCACCGGTTAACGGCAACAAGCTCCCGGATCGGTTCGCCGTGCCTGCCTTCAAGCCGAAACGTCACCCATCAATCGCCCTGAACCCAATGTCAGTAAAGCAACGATTTAAGGTCCAGTTATTCTCCTTGTAGGACGTTTCGTCTGAACTTATTGCAAAGCAGGCATGTGACAAATTTGCCTTAAGCAGGCCGGACATTGAAGACTTCGGACCGACACAGCAGTGCACCGAGGACTTGCTGATAGACGTGATCGACGACGGAGAAGTGGAAACATTCGGTGATATAGAGCCTGGCATGATGGATGACGACATAGATGGCTTGGAAGAGAATAACGGGAAGAGGTTGGAGTTTCTCGGGAACGCCCCGAAGTCACGGAAGAGTCAACCGAAGCCGATAGCGTATGTCCCTCTGTCTGCCTGCGTGCCTGCCTGTCTTTTCGTCTGCTTGTCTGTCTGTATGTCTGTCTGCTTGTCTGCTTGTCCGTCTGTCTGTCTGTCTGTCTGTCTGTCTGTCTGTCCGCATGTCCGTCTGTCTGTATGTCTGTTTGTATGTCTGTCTGCTGTCTGTCTGTCTGTCTGTCTGCTGTCTGTCTGTCTGTCTGCTGTCTGTCTGATCTGTCGTCTGTCTGTCTGTCTGTCTCTTTGTCTGCCTGTCTGTCTGTCTGTCTGTCTGTCTTTCTGGCTGTCTGTTTGTTTATTTGTCTATCTGTGTCTACGTGTGTGTCTATCTGTCTGTGTCTGCCTGCCAGATTGTCCACTTGTTTGGTGACCTGTGCGTTTAGTTGTCTGCCTGGGTCTGTTTGCTTATTCGTTTCTGTGCATGTCGTCTGAAATGCTCATTTTTCCTATTCGTCTTTCATCCTCCGTGCGATGCGATAATGACTGGTTCGAATGCTTTATTAGTAACGGTCTGGCTGCCAAGTTCCTAGAAGTCATGCGCGAGGAAACGGCTGCTCGCACCTTTTGGACCCAAACCGGTGACCTCCCTGCCGGTTACATCAACAAGTGCAGGCAGAGCGAAGCAGATGCCGGAGCACCGCAGAAGTCGATGAAGTTGAAAATTGACGAGCTAGTCGACGAGGACTCGCACCTTGTGCCGGTTCGTTGTAGCCTGTTGCCGCCGGGACGCCGGGCCACAAACCGATCACAGCACACCAGTGAGACGAATACGAAAGAAAGCGTCACCGTCATTTTCACCAAACGCGATTTCCGGAAGGCTCAGTTAGACATTGGCGCCGAATTCCAGCTTTTTGAACCATGGTACCTCAAATTAGGCCGATCTTAAAAGCACCCTGTCCGAAAAGTTATTCTCATGAGGTATTCCTTTTTGAAGGGTTAAACTTCCATCTGCTGGCGGGGCAGGAATCACAATCATGTGTCCACACTTCATCAAGGTCACTCACACTCCCGTCTAGCTTCATCGCCACAGCATAGCCTTCCTGTTACCATTTCTTTGATATTTGATGGCTTTTTATCTCTGATGCTGCTCTTTGTTTAATTTCTGTGTTAGATCGTAAGCCTTGCCCAGGAAGATTGACTTGCCTGAAATCTACATATTTAGGATGGTTGGTTGGTTGATTGGTTGATTGGTTGATTGATTGGTTGATTGGTTGGTTGGTTGATTGATTGATCGGTTGGTTGATTGGTTGGTTGGTTGGTTGATTGGTTGGTTGGTTTAGTTTCTTAACGTCGCATGGAAGACAGCCAAGGGTGTTCCATTTTCGTCCAGAGTCCGGCAGTGCAATTGAACTGCTTTGGGTGGTGCAGGATTTTTCCGATTCGTCGGGTTCAATGCACAGCTGTATTACAAGTTTATACAACTTTCAGCAAATCCCCAAAGCCTTCCTGAGAAAGTTCTTTCTTACTGACTACCCTTATATATGTGACAAATGAGCCTTGAATGAGAGCGCCACCTGTTGGGCTGGTCGTTTACTTACAGTGGGCGGGGCTAATTACGAACGAGCAGCGCCACCTGTTGGGCTGGTCGTTTATTTACCGTGGGCGGGGCTAATTACGAAGGAGCAGCGCCACCTGTTGGGCTGCTCTTTTATTTACAGTGGGCGGGGCTTATTACGAACGAGCAGCGCCACCTGTTGGGCTGCTCTTTTATTCACAGTGGGCGGGGCTAATTACGTACTTGTATTGGTCTCTTCCTGCCACCGTTGGTCCGACCGACTGGGAAAAGTCACTCCAATCATGAGGAACAGCAATAGTTCATTTATTCCCTGATTTCGTTGTGTGATAAGCTACAATCCAACAGTCGGAATTTATTTTCTCGGATTATTTCGGCTCAGCAAGGTCGTTAGGGTCGTCCATCGTTTTGTCCGTCGGAATTGGAAGACCTTGGAACCCTTCGAGTCCGTTGGTCAGTCCTCGGCCCGAAAATGGATAGTCTCGGAATTGTTAGCAGGCAGCTCTCGGCGGAGTGCCTTCGCAACGTTCTTGTCTGGATTCTGTTGAATGTCTTTCTTGCTGGTAAGATTGAACTCGATATTCTATTTAATAAAAAAAATTTAAAAAAAATAAAAATAAAAATTGGACTTATTTAATTGCAGTATTAAAAAGAATGAACTGAAACGAAGTTGATTAATTAATTAATATTAAAATTAAGCTTTCTTAATATCTCACCGTGAATATGAATTTTTCTGATATCAGAGTGAAATTGGCACAATTGCGAAGGATGAGTTTTAGAGAGTTACTAAAATATCGTAGATTTAACGAGACATGCTTATTTCCTCAAACCGGAAAAAACTCGCATCCATTGCCTTACAGCAAAATCTTGCAGCGTAATCGGATCTCGCCCCGCAAGTAGGGGGGGGGGAGGGGAGGGGTTTGTTGTGGACATAATCAAATTTTGGGCTTGTAGGAAAATCGTTGGATAGCACCGGTTACAGCTGGGATGAATGGTGGAGTTACGACGGAATATCGGGTAAGTCCGTAAGTTAGTTAGTTCAGCTGGCTAAAACCTCGAGAGTTTCTGACCGTCATGGTGGCCCTCAATAAACTACACACCATCGTCGATAAGTGTTTGGAACCGAGAACTTAAAGGCGCGGCAGGCAGGCAGGCAGACAGACAGACAGACAGACACGCAGACAGACAGGCAGGCAGACAGACAGACAGTCAAACAGACAAACAGACAGACAGGCAGACAGACATGCAGACAGACAGACAGACAGACAAGCAGGCAGGCAGGCAGACAGACAGACAGACAGAGAAACAGGCAGGCAGGCAGGCAGGCAGGCAGACAGACTACCCAGTACAGAATACATTTTATTTAGTCATTTAGTCGCTCTGAACAAGAGACCGCTTCCTTTTGCTAAGCAGCATTAGACCACTAGAAAGAAGTCGAAGATGCCCCAGTTTCGCCTGATGGGGCCGCCTTAATTTGAAGGAACTACCAGCTGCCGTCTGATGAAGGGTCCTACCATCTCAGGCGGACCCAACACCGTGCTTTTTTACCGTTGCAATAGTGTGCCCAATTCTAGTGATTAACGGACCTCCCCTCAATGGGGTTCATCCTCTTTCCTTCCGGGACCGGATGGAGACACTTAGAAACTCTGTTCCCCACTCGCACCGCACGATGGGCACACGCAGCACACAGATCGTGTTACAGGCTCCTAATTGAGACTCTAATTGAAACATTGCCGGAAAATCATGGGTCACTATTATTCGTGTCCATACAATCCACATGCCATCCCGCAAAATGGTCCAATTACCCATTGATTGCTTGTCGTCGTTTCGGTTCGACCTCAGGCAATTTTTCTGACGCTTGGTCCGTTGCCGCAAAATAGTAGGAAACAAATTTGTCTTCGTTATGGCGATACGTGACTGAACCAGTTCGTGCTAAAAAAGTAACTTTGATTTAATTTGGAAACAGTTTAAAAAGTTTCCGAATGAACTATGTCTGCTAAATGTCTATTTGTTCACCCAAAATCCCATGTGTCTGTCTGTCTATCTATTATCTGTCTGTCTCTCTGTCTCTCTGTCTCTCTGTCTCTCTGTCTCTCTGTCTCTCTGTCTGTCTGTCTGTCTGTCTGTCTGTCTGTCTGTCTGCCTGCCAGTCTGCCTGTCTGTCTGTCTGCCTGCCTGTCTGTCTGTCTGTCTGTCTGCCTGTCTGCCTGCCTGCCTGTCTGTCTGTTTGTCTGCCTGTCTGTCTATCTGTTGGTCTGTTTGTTTGTCTTTCCGTCGGCTTTCGGAGTGATAACAGTCTGTTCTGAAGGTCGAACCGGCACGTGTCTGTGGTATTGATGGATCTAGGCATCCCTGTCCCGGGCGTCCGCGGATTCGCATATTGACCGCCTGCACTATGCGCATAGAGGCTTATGGGCAACACCCAAATTAATTCTGAAGGAACTGGAGTAATAAGGCTGAAACTCAACGGAACGCGTGTCGATAGGACTATTGTCGGTCCGGATTAAATGGAGGCTTGACCAGATTGCTTTTATGCCGCGTTGATTTGGAAATCGCGCGGGAGACTGACCACTGGGACGGACGCTCCATATTTGCATCTCGCTCGCCAGGCACTACAGCTTTCAGTGAAGCGTGCATTTTGTAAGCTTGAATGGATTGGTAATTTGTTGTTGCTGGCGGGGGTCAAACAGGAGGGCTGGGGAACAGGAAGCACGTGTCATGGCCATTCGCACCCATGTCGCGCGCCGTTTGCTGGTGGTCAAAATTTGAACTGCCAACAATAAGACCAGTCCGCTTGGAGATAGGATCGGAGACACAAGTCGCAGACATCGTTCAGGGCGGCAGACGTACAGGCAGGTAGACAGTCAGACAGATAGACAGACAGACAGACAGACAACAGACAGACAGACAGACAGACAGACAGACTTTACACTGTACCAGTATAAATTAGCCGTATGAGTTCGCCGGTTATGCCAACCCTCTTTCACAGCATTTTGTCCAGAATTTCCTGTTTTTGTTGACTCTATTAAAAGTTTGCTCTTCTCGGCAAATATTTATCTCCGAGATTGATGATATACGGTACCATTGGAAATCACCATTACATAAAGGCTCAAAATCAGTCATAAAACATATGAAGCTCACAGTTCTTCACTTCGAGTCCTGAACGATATTTTTGCCGGACAATTTATTACCGATGCTTTGACGACTTGTTTCACTAACGATACAATCATAATTGTATCTCAGTGTTACGAGATCGTGTCGTCGGCGGGGGAAAGGAATAACAAATATGGATAAACAGTCATCCAGGCGACAAGTGTCAATCCCGAACTGCAAACATACACACACATATACACACACGCATACAAACATAGACACACACAGACACACAGAGACACAGGCAGACAAACAGACAAAGACACAGACACAGACACAGGCAGACAAACAGACAAAGACACAGACACAGACACAGACACAGACAAAGACACAGGCAGATAAACAGACAAAGACAAAGACACAGACACAGACACAGACACAGACACAGACACAGGCAGACAAACAGACAAAGACACAGGCAGACAAACAGACACAGACACAGACACGGACACAAACACGGACACAAACACTGACACAGACAGACACAAACAAACACGCGGACATAGACACAGACACAAACACAGGCATACACAGACTTAGACAGACACAGGCATCGGCCATAACTGCCGGCGGGAATGACGGGATGGTGACATATGCGTCCTATCGATTATTGCGCTCTCTAGATCTGGAAATAAAATACATAGCCGGATCCGGGAGCAGTGGTTGGAAATATGGAGAGCACGAAAGAGGGGAGTCCCAAGTTTTGTCTGATTGACTTCTGTTCAAATTCCGCCCCGCATTCTCCGCGTATATATACGCATTGAAATGATGAAAATTTCTTCGAATAATAATGCAGAGTACTTCTTCGCTCCCTCTCCATCGGCCATTGTACCGGTTTCCTCGTGGGGGCGCGGAGAGACGTGGGATTGCTCATATGTTGCTCGTATTGCTGAATTGCCGGCAAGGCGAGAGTGAACTTTAGCGGGCAGGACTATTCACACGCTTGTCGTGTACCGGAAGTGGGTTAAGGCCCTGCGGTCGAGGTTTTATTAAGCCGTCTTTTGGGAACCGAATCTGGGCTACAAACTTGAGGCGCACATGGATTGTTTTGTTAGGAAGGGTCAAGAAGTTGATGTGTTTCCCGGTTGTGCCTGACAGACGTTCGTCGACCGACCGTGGCCAAACAGCATGTGTCTCTAAGTATCCCTTTGTCTGTCTGAGTGTCTGACTGAAGCCTACCTACCTTTCTATCTGCCTGCCTATCTGTCTGTCTGTCTGTCTGTTTGTCTGTCTGTTTGTCTGTCTGTCTGTCTGTCTGTCTGTCTGTCTGTTTGTCTGTGTGTCTGTTTGTCTGTCTGTTTGTCTGTCTGTCAGTCTGGCTCGCTGGCTGTTTGTCTGTCTGTCGTACTGTTTGCTTGGCTGTCTGTCTGTTTCTCTTGTCTGAATAGCCGCCTGTGCTGGCAGAACCTTGTTGGTCGTTAGTTCGTTCGGGGTTGTTGATTCCGGGAGTTGACAACAAAAGGGCGTTCGCCGATCGAATCGTTTCAGAGCGCTTCAGTGATGAAAAGAATGGCGACATAAAGAAACGGACGATAAAAACCGCGCGAAAATATATATTAGTCATGGACGACGTGAGAACCGGGACGACGCCGCTCTCGCGCAATTTCTTCGCCGATGGGCACGACGCGATACGGATAATGGCTTCCTCATTTTCATTCAGTTCCTTTTCCGAACCGGGACTCGGGAGCGCCTCACAATGCTGAACGGATGATTGGCGGTGTTCCCTTATGGGAACGCGTTCAGCCACGCTACTGCACTGTGTGTGAGAAGTGACAGCATTTCTGTAATCAACGGGAATTATTCATGGAACCCAAGGAAACTTGACGGCCGGGACTGATAAGGACGCGACTCGTCACTGCCGGATGGTTGTCTGACTTGACCGGGGCCCTCCACGACGGCCTGCTTGACAATGGAGACGCGTCCCATTCCGTTTCCGCCGGATTGTTAATGAGTTTCATTAGGTCTGAGCTATGGCGTTTCGTGCTCCACTGCCTCTAATGGTCATCATCTTACGATCGACCACAGAGGCGCCACCGAATTACAGTCGGCGACGGCTATCTAGCATAAATTTATTCCATAGTGACAGGGTACTCACAATTCAGTGTTCCTGTTAAACCACTTTTATTATTCTGACGTTTGACGAGCAGCAATTGCCTGTCTGCCTGTCTGCCTGTCTGTCTGTCTGCCTGCCTGCCTGCGTGTCTGTCTGTATGTCTGTCTGTCTGTCTGTCTATCTGTCTGTCTGTCTGTCTGTCTGTCTGTCTGTGTGTGTGTCTGTGTGTGTGTCTGTCTGTCTATCTGTCTGTCTGTCTGTCTGTCTGTACATGTGTCAAAGACTTCCACGCCTGGCGGATCGTGGCATCGAGGATAAGTAACGAGGTTCAATTCCCTCACGGAAACAGAGCCAGCAGTAAGCTGCGAATATATAGTTCAGCTCAATTAATCAATTAGTACCCCCTAACAGGGAGGGCTTCAGTCCGGATTTGGTCTGAAGGAATGAGCCATCCTGCTCATGTTTCCGTTTATGTCTTAATCCCGTAGTTTGCGCTGTAACTGCTGATCCCCGCAGTCTTAACGTGCGCGATATGCACGAGTAAAGCAGTCTACAGGCACAAACCAAGTCTAGATATACAGACATCAAGACAGGCAGATGTCCTCTCAGAGTCTAAAGATTAATTTGTTTCAGGCTCAGACTTTTGGGGCAGTTACAATCCAGACTGGGAGCTCTGCTCAAAGGGACAGTTTCAATCTCCGGTCGATAGTAAGTTCATCATTATTGACTCATCCTCAGACACAACATCACCTATACCGACTATATTTTCCGATCTGCAGTTGACCCGGCAAAGCTCCTGTTTCAACCCAATTTACCGCTGTTGAATATTGACCAGCATAAAGTAAGCCTATTTGCATAATGCCCAGTCGGGGGGATTACGTAAACGGGATGATTACCCAGACACACACATGCAAGTGTTGCATGACGGCTTGCCCCACTGTAGATTTCTGGAAATTTCACAAACACCGGACACGGTCTGGCTTTCTCGGTCATCAACTCGACCGATGAGGCTGTCAACGTCACATTCCGCACTAGCGATAATCTGGGATATGTTTATCGGCTTCACGAAATTCACATTCACTGGGGTAATGACATGCAGCCTGTCTGTCTGTCTGTCTGTCTGTCTG
>LRSR01012119.1:0-25077 GCA_001579985.1 Hypsibius dujardini
CCCTTGATTGCGCAATATGTGTATGGCCCCTTATTGTTAGGGTTTCATCACTTTCGTATGGGACGGCTTAGTGGTTATCAACAATTTTTTTAAAACTGATAATCTGGTAATGAAGCGCAGAATTGTTGTTCTGTCCAGCTCGAACATTTTCGGAAAAGATTCAAACAGCACTTTTGCATAAAATATGTTTATAAAACTGCAATGCAGAACTTCAGCTGCTAGTATGGCCGAATTTGATGGCCAAAACAATTCCCGTTCTAGAAAATGTATTTGTAGCCAACACTTTTTGTGAGAAATTTTTATAATCTCATTTATGTCAAGTTTTACTCACATAGTAATCAGACTTTGAACAAATTTATCGCTTCTTGCGCTAATAAATTTTTCAGCCCCATTCAAAGATGAGCAAATGTCAACGTTGCACCCTGTATTTATCCCACTCGATCGATATGTTGAGATAAGATTGGGAGCAGTGCTTGTGCAGCTGTGATGTTGAATTAGACGTTCATGCCTGAACTAGGGCTCCCTGAACCTTGATTGGCCGCGACGTTGATTGATCTGACGTAGCGAAGACAGGCGAGTGGGATGATGCCGGACACTTTGGAGTAAGTTTTTCACTTCGTTGTGATGAACATTTTTAAAACAACTAAGGGACACTTCGGACGTAAGGGAGATGAACACTTCGACTATCGTACATTGCTTGAACAAAATCTGTGTGATACGGAGGAATTGTAGTTCTTTGATGAAGAAAAACTATTTGCCGAATAAATTAAGGCTGGCGTGTTCTGAAAGCAGTCACAAGTACGTTGGCAGGAACTGGACAGGCTGTTCAGTTGGTTAGGTATAGAAGCCGCCATGGGATTAAGAGAAAGCTCGTGAGGCTTTCACGAGCTTTCCCAACCAAGTTTCCATTAAGCTCTTCCAGGTACTTCTTAATCACCGATGAAGATCTCTTTCGAGGTCAAGTCACCAAAAACCTTGCCTGGTGCTAAGTGGTACCCATCAGGTACCCATCACTTACTAATAGCATAGTCTATCTACCTAGTTAACTCATTCCTATCTACCCTCACATTCTATAATGTAGTTACTCAACTATTATTACGTACATAGTTCCGCTATGTCGGCGGGAAATAATACGTGAGCTCGTAAACTATTCTTTATCCCTGATTATATAAGCGTGTGTTCTACAGTAATTTGGAGAGTTCCTTCCCTTCACCTCTTCCCTCCTCTATCATTAAAGTCTTTTCACGATTCTTCTCGTATATTATTCCGTCTAATAGCTTGTATTTCAGGTTCTTCCGTCCTAGTAGAGACGGACACATAACACTGGTATACTAAGTATGTTTTTGTACTGTTTGTACCCACGCGGTATTGATTCAGCACAAAGCTTTACCGACGTTTCTATGATAGCATTGAAATGTCTTCTGAATGCTGCCGTACAAAGACCCGCATTGCGCTACAAAAGTAAACGTCCTCTTCTCTGAAGGTCACTTCTCTGAAGGTCACTTCTCTAAAGGTCACTGCTAAACTTTCAAGCACACTTGTTGACACCATGTTTAAAACCGTCGTATTAGTACGCACATGTCACATGTCGTATCAATTAATTTCATTAAAGCGGGCGATATGAGGGTGATCAATAAAACACTGAACAAGCCGAAAAGGGAGCGAACAATTTAAACAGAAAATACAGTTCCACTAGCATGAAGTGATTGGAAGTATCCAATCTAATACCTAGCCGATTACCGACCGTGCGGCCGGAACTGAACTCGCCGGTCTCCTTGATGCAGCGTCAGCAGCTGCCGCGACAGCGGAGGCCCGTCTTCCAGCAAAGATGACTCTCGCTCGTTTTCGATAATCCGCGTTGGTCAACAACAGGATACACTTAACATAAAAAAATGCATGTATGAAATATGAATTTCCTCCGCAATTAATATTGTCTCTTTCAATTGCACCATTGCCTGTGCAATATTGCCTGTCTGTCTGTCCGTCTTTCCGTCTGTCCGTCTGTCCGTCTGTCCGTCTTCCGTCTGTCCGTCTGTCCGTCTGTCCGTCTGTCCGTCTGTCCGTCTGTCCGTCTGTCCGTCTGTCCGTCTGTCTGTCTGTCCTTCTGTCCGTCTGCCTTTCAGTTTTTCGTGTGTTCATTTGCCCTCGTGACGTCAGGTCTGTCTGCCTGGTGATATTGCCCCTTATGACAGACCATTAAACCTCTATTGCAACCATTAAATAATACGCACTGGGGTAAAAGCGTATTGGCAGGCCATCGCTGTCTTCGTCCACAGAATCGACACCGAATTGCTGACATACAACCAGGGAAACACCACAATGGTGAGGTAAGTCGGCAGCATGCACACTCCGCACCACAAAAAAGTGAATAGCAACATTCTGGCCGTAATGAGACGACGGTTTGCCGTTGCGTCAGCCTGCACTCTGGCCTCATGTCTAACACGCCCACTTCGAAGCTTAGAGAACCCGAAACATTTCCGTAAAATGAACAGCGAACCGGTTCCGGAGACGGCGTACGGAACAAATGCCATGAAAGAGTTGAAGAAACTACCCAACCGTCCAGTTACCACCAGCGAACACTGGCCCAACGCCGACAGGGCCACGCTCTGACCAGCCGAGGCCAGAGTGAAGGGTAGCATGACTCCAATGCAGAGGATCCAACTTGCAGCGATGATGGCAGCATTGACGCGGGTGGTCATCCAGAGCTTGTAGCTGTGCGGAAAATACAGCGCCACGAAACGGTTGCCCACGAGGCCGGCGTCGGACCAATTGACCACGGACACGTTGACGATCCACAGGGTTTGGATGTAGTAGCAGGAACGGCCGGCGATGACCGAACCGTAGTGTTGAGTCAGGATGATGACGAAGATGCTGGCGGGGAGGCTGACCAGGCAGATTAACAAGTTGACGACGACAAAATGTGAAATGAGAAGGCTGACGCCAGATATTCTCTGCGTTACGGGCCATGTAACTCGCAGTACGAAGATATTGTTAAGGATCCCGATAACACTCACGGCGAGGGTGGTGGCGATCCAAGCAGTCAGCTCCCGTTGCTTGGTGAGGGGCAAGATGGTGATGGGCGACTCCGAGGATCCGTTTTTGTTGGAGTAGTTCATTTCTCGGAAGATTTTGTTTGAATCGATATGCGGCAAAAAGATAATACAAATGTTATGCGACAGCTATAATTTAATTATATATACGCTGGGTATACTTAAATAGAAAGATCAAAGCTCCTCTGGCGACGGAAAGCTCGTAATACTGCGCGCAATCCAAATGTTATGACCTGCACGTGTCCTGTCAGATTCTGGCAGCAACATACTGTATAACGTGCCGCGACGTATCGTACACCGACATTTGGTATGCCGACATTTGGTAACAGACTTTTGTGGCAATCGGACATGTGGTACAGGCCAAAATTTTGTATGAATCGACAAATGGTTTGGCGACAGATCGTACCCCGACAGTACGCATAAAGGTACATCTCGTTTTTGGCGAAATTTGGTTACCCGACAATTACTACGCTTGCTGACATACTGTACTAGTTCAGCTTTCCGCTCGCCGGAAACGATATAGAACCATCTCCTCACTGACAGCATGGTCTCCATAGGATTGCTTCCAATACTTCATATATCTTCGTACCCGCGGCTGAGTGAAGCAAGGCTAGGGACCTCGTGCGTTTCGCCCAAGAGAAAAGCCAAGTCTGCTGATACCTTGCCAGCCAACGATTCAGTCGGCTGAATGCCTTTAAACGCGTCAAAAATTATTGGAGTCCCAAATGTTCTGTTCACAATGTGCCATGACAATAACACTTTCGCTCAAGGACCGAAATGTACGAAAGAGTACGAAATGTAATTTGTCTAGTAACAATTGTCGGGATACCAAGTGTCGAGGTACTAAATGTCGGGACGCCCCGTATAACACTGGTAATGAGTGGTTCTGAGCCCTTTGATCCCTATTGGTAAGTCTGTTTTGCACATGAGGGGGGGGGGCAGTCATTCCGTGGGGGTTTTGCCGTTGGAAAGTATATTCTCATCCAGTTTAGATTAAGAATGAAAGGGGAGACGCATGCATATGTTTACCCACCCGCCCGGACATGACCGGAATCTTTAGTGGTGACCCGAAGGTAGAGGAATTTGTAGCGCAAGCGCGTCACATAACTGACACCTCTGGCAGCGATTGGTATTATAATGCAAAATATTTTCTCGAAATATTTTCTCCGACACAATCAGACCGTCAACATGAGAGCATTCCTGTAAGTGAGAAGCCACCCAGTGATCATTACTTAAGGAATTGTTCCACGTGTGATTGGGAACCCCGAGGGCCTATGTACCGTAAATATCCTGCTATCCTCCACACAATGATTTCCATCCTGTGGGCTAAACGTCAGTTGCCAATTATTCAAAGTGACAAGAGGTAATTAAATGATCATATTGCTGTTTTGAACGCCCACTATCGTCCGGGATTGGAAACTCACTGATTGAACTTGAAACATCATGGTCAACACTAAGCATGCTGCACCGTCAAACAAACATAACCATGTTAAGTTTAGTTGGGTACATTCGGATGGCCAGACATACGGTACCTAATGCGATGTACAAGACAATTCTATATACAGCAACGACAAGATTGAGTACACTGGAGGGTCCGGGTAATGGACAAATAGGGTGGGGCAGGGGGTGGTTTTTAAACAATCGAACAACCACCTCATTACCCCAAGCTCCGCCTCTTTTGCTCATACCCCGGACCCTCCAGTGTACTCAATCTGTCGTTGATTGTAGCTCTTGTGTATTTTTTACTTCTCGTGCTCTTAGTTTCTGCTCGACCAGTGCGTGGTCATGACACGTGAACCGAAAATGCAATTCTGCCCTTTTGATGTACAAGCTCACAATATCCTTGTGGGAATCCGCGTCAGGCCGTTCTCCTCGCTCTGGTATGCTCAAAAAAATATTACATTTACCGCAATCTTTTAGATTTGATAAAATGTATTTTTATTTCGAATAGATATTACAACTGTGCCGTGATTACTTTAGGATTGCTCTTTGAATTCTGGTACGCCATGTGGGACAATTACGCGTTTGTTTGGTTTAGCTGCTGATTGGTTTATTGGATTGTCAAAAAGTCACAACAGAAACAGTCAGGTTGGTAAGAAACTTTTTTTTAATTTAGACACAAAAATATTTGTACAAAAACTTCTGGACCAGGTCAACAGACTTGATAAAGAACTCTTATTATTGTGGATAAACTAGAGTGGAAAGCATTGGAAAGATGTCGAAGTTCCTTTGGGAGGAGGACAAAGTTAATAGGAACGACAACAATGCAGTAAAATGTGCAGTATTGTGATCACTATCAATCAAAAGTTATTTGATGCCTTTTTTCCCCCCACGGCCTACCAGAACCCAAAGAGCGAGCCTTAATCAGTTATGGAATAACGCGTATTAGAAAATCAGCGGTCAATTCTATCACACATGCATGCCATGAGCTACCTAGGCTCACCATGGCGGTATACTTATAGCTACAGTTGGTGTGTCTGTACCCACCCTGCCCAACTTGTACTTCTATACTTATACTTATACTAATACTTATGGCAGTAGCAGGTGTGTCTATGCCCTTCCTGCGTGACTTATACTTATACTTATATACTTATACACATATCAGGCTAATTTCCTTTCATTACGTCAATCATCTGTCCTTCACCGCTCGCCCGTCCGTCACCCACTTTTCGGTTCACTTGCCCGTCATCCTTCTGTCAGTTCGTTGGACCGTCTGTCTGGTCATCTTCCGTCTGGCTATCCATTATCTGCCAGTCCGCATACCGATGTAGCACACCCAAGTGGATAACGTTTTATGCAAGGACTAGCTAGTGGTTACGTTCGCTCGTTTTACGGAAATCCCCATTCTCGTTTCTATTTACAAGATAAATTAAAATTCAAGGGTTGTAGAATTGGGATTATTTCATACAGGAATCTTATTTGCCTGATGAGGAGAATGGGGATCTTATAGAACGAATCCGCGTAACTATTTACTAGGGTCGTGCATCTAGACGGACGAATAATGGATAAACGGATTAACAACTTCCAGACAGATGGCCAAAGGAAAGACGTCGCAACCGAAAGACAAACGGGTGGATAAACCTTCGGACGAACGGACGGACGGAAAAGCGGGAAATGAGTTGGTGAACGGAAGACGGTCTGATTAAAGGATGACAAAAGGATGGAGGGATTGAATGCTTTGAGCAAAAGCTCAAATGGAAATCGACACTCACGCTTGAGAATTTCAAAATTCAAATACGACCCAACTCAGATAGACAGACTTTTAAAGAATAAACTTCATTTGTCAAACAGTTTTTTAAGGCAAGTTTTGAAAGCATTATTGTCAGCGACATCAAATATAATCGGCGGACAGACAGGTGAACGGATAGACCGACGAATTAGAGCCCTACGCGGTTAGAAAAAAATAAACCGCAGCCCACACCGCGACCTATTTTCTAAACGGCGGCCCGCACCGCGAGCAAACCTTAAAACCGCACCGCCGCAGCTCACGGGCTGATCTCCTCGAACCGCAAACCGCACCCCCAATTTGAGAACTTACTAAAATTTTCAATACGTAAACAATCGTACGCTTGTACGTATTTACGTACGTATGTATACGTCTTGTACGTATTTTCAATACGTAACAAATCAGATGGCTCTATTGCGCCTGCCTCTAGAGAATTGAATGATTGTGGAGAATCGATTGATTGCAATGTCTGTTTATGGTATCAGAAAAGCGCCAAGTGCGGTTTGCGGCGGATTCGAAAAGTTAAACCGCAACCGCAAAGATGGAAACCGCGGCCTGCACCGCAGCCCGCCGCGCGCGCTGCGACGGTGCAGTGCGGTTTGCAGGGCTCTACGACGGATGAACAGACAAAATGAGACATGTACGGATAGATGGACGGACGGACAGATGTAAAGGCGAAGGGCGTATATAAGTATATATGTAAGTACAATGTGCAGTATAAGTATATATGTGTAAGTATAAGTCAGGCAGGGTGGATACAGGCACATCTGCTACTGCTATAAGGATAAGTATAAGTATAAGTAAGTATAAGTACAAGCCAGGCAGGGTGCTTGCAGACACATCTGTTATTACTATATGTATAAGTATTAGTATAAGTATAAGTATAAGTATATAAGTATAAGTAAGTACAGAGAACAATGGCTCACGCGCGAAATGTCTTGTCCCATAACTGGCCAGTAGTCACATTTCGGCTATATCAGGGCGACGTTTGAACGTCCCTCTTTGCCTCGTAAGGACCCTATAATTATCGTCCAGCACCACAGGCCCGATAGCGTGTTTGGCTGTACTGAAATAAATCCACAGAATCAAGAGCGAACAAGAACCCGAGATGGTATAGGGTACATAGACCGACATGATCGTTAAAAAAGTGCTCAACGTCCCGGTCATTCATAATGAGCACTGACTCTAAGCAAAAATCACCTCTCGTTGATCGCCAATGAACGGCATTGTAACGCCGACGCAGATAATTCAACTCCCTGCAATGACGCTGACGTTGACTGCCCTAGACATCCAAGCCTTGTAACGGTGAGGGTAGAAGAAAGCGAAGAAACGGTAGGCAACCAGACCGGCGTCGGACCAGTTCACCGCGGATAGGGTTATCATGTAGACCGTTTGGATGTACGGACAGGCTGTAATGATGATGTGCCATTCGTCTCGTTTGGCATTTTGGTTGGAAACGTTGATGGTTAACTTGTCTGCTGCCGAGAGTTCCTGATGGCGTTACAAAGTCATCGAAGTTATAAATATATTGTTAGATTGTAATGGCTAGAGGTCTTGTTAACGTGGGGTGTGGGGGTGGTACAGCTCGTGATGTTGGCGCAATCTAAAGGCCGGGTACTTTGTTGTCCTGCCAAATATTTCAGATTGCCAATATATTCCTGTTCTGTGAATACATGCATTGGCGTATGCGACTACGCATGATGTAGCTATCTGTAGAGGCCCGGCGGCTGTGCGGTACAATATTTGCGAGAAGTATTTGTCGAGTATTTGTATTTGTAGAGTAGACCATTCGCGATTGAAAACTCCCGAACATTGAAGCTTCTAATACGCTTGTAATGGCGACGGAAACGTGTGCAGATACTCCTCTTGGAACGCAATCCAGAACTTAGGACGGGCAAACCTATAATAGGATATTTTTCATGATTTTTGTACAAATATTTTTGTGTCTAAATTAAGAAAAAGTTCCTTACCGATCTAATAGGGTACATGAAAATTAGGTAGCTCAGTTTCTAGCGACCATGGTGTCACATGATTATCCTGTGATGTGCGATGTGCTCTATTTTGCAACTACAGTACATGAACCGGGTTGTTTTAGCAATTGTTATTTTCCGAGGATTACAAGCCCTCAAGGTAGGCTATCGCATTGAGATGGAAGGGCCAGGATTTTTACATCCTTGTTGGGCAAGAAAAAAGATTAAAGTGTTGCCAGGTAGGAACGAATAAGATTTGCTTTTCGTTCCGAAGGGCGAAGTCATAGTGCTCATTCACTATTCCTCGTTTATTTCCAGTTCCGATACTAAAAATTCCGGCTTCTGATTCTACATAAACCTGTTCAAACCTTCTGCTTGCATAGCAGTCTAACGCCGATTTAATTCTCATAGCCCGACCCGAAATCCGAAATGATCACCGAGGCCGACAAACTCGAATCGAAACCCGAAAAAGATCATTCACCAAAAAGCATTTTATTGATTAGGAATTTAAGAGATCTTGCGCTTCTGGCCGGTGTTACGGAAGAACTTGTTACGTTACCAAACAACACAAGGTTGGGAACGGTTTTAGTCCACGAGTCCAAAAACTATGTCACGAGATAATTTTCCCTTCATAATGTAAGCGCGATCGCTGAAACGTTCAGCGACTCAGGTATCCTTGCCAAATTTATGCCCACCCTCGATTGCTTCAGTTTCTAATTATCATCAGAATTTCCGGCAGGCCGAAACTAATTATTACCTCTAGCCGAATGTAGGTCTGTTGTGCCGCACGGTCTATCAGGCATTTCGCATCCGAGAGCGAGATATTCCTTCGGCCACGACTAATTGCGGGCAGAGTCAAGGCATGTATCTATACCCAGGTAGTTATGATCAGGAGCAAGACTAGTCGTCGAGTGTGAAATTGGCGGTAACTAAGAGGCCAGATCACAGCCCACAGACGGTTTCCAGCAATGAGGACATGGTCGAAACGGTTGGCCGAAATCTTGAAAAGGCTACGAGTACAAAAGCCGCGGTCAAACTAGGAACAAGAGTCCAAACAACAACAAAAAAATCTACTTCACATTAAGGACAGAAAAAACCTCCTTCTTGAAAAATAGGTCTTCTTTCCGATGTCTGAAATTAGTCCCTTTGCTTCTTTTCCCAGACACTAAACGTTTCGAATGCGACGGAAACGAATATAAAACACTCCTCGAAGATCTGATCATCTGATCATCTGATCTGATCTGATCTGATCTGATATATGTGCGGCGCTTGCTCAAAAGAGATTCAGCGTTTTTGTGAGTCATTGTTAAAAGGCAATCAACAAGCGTGCACGACTTAATCCGCAATACAGGCAAAATTTAATTGAACAAATGATTCCACGTAATTAAAAACAAGAACGATTTTAGAAAATTTAACATATTGGAGAACAATACTCAAATTTGTATTCGAAATTTCTGAATATCTCCGCTGCTCATCTCCCTTTCCTCCGCGTTGAAAAATGAAACCAATACCTTGAATCACTTTCCATTCTGCGTGTGCGTATATTGTCTTACGCAACCAGTAGAGTGTAATTATTGGACTTCATTGTGATAAAAAGGAGGAGTAATTACTGGAACTTATTGGAATTCACATAGTTTCTTCTACTTCACTCCAAAATTCTATCGAATATGACTGAAATGGGATACTATCTCTGGGGAACCCTGTTCGAAAAGGGTGATCCCATCCCCCTGACATGTGATTGATTGAGCTTTAATTATTGCTCGCTTTCATGAACGACAAGCAGCATCCACGCACATGTACTGTATGATCTTAAAGTGCGGAAAGTAAATCAACATCATTTTTATTTCCTTGAGCTTGCAAGACTAGATACATTTAATTAAGTACTACAGTGAAAGTCCTGAGATTCGAACGGTCACGTGAGTTAATTTTTATCGAACCGGCCGTTGCTACTTTAGAGTTTGAGACAGTAAAGTAGAAACGACACTGTGACATCGTTCGAATCTCAGGACTTTCACTGAACAGGGTGAGTCTTGCGGATATCATAGAGACTAATTATCGCGTAGCCTGCAAATATGTTTAATCTTTTGATTTTAGATTTACGTCGATGGGATTCGGCGTGATTCGGTCTAAAGTATTTACTGTCATTTATACCGGGCTTAACGATGACCTTTACGTACCAGCAAAATTCATTGTTGTGACTAAATGGATGAGTGGAGCAAGAATGATCAAGCGAAAATAGGTTGGAGGTCAAATCCACTGATGTAAGGAGTCGCTAGTTCATCTTTTGTCACTGCAAACAGAAACATACCAAATTTGTGAAATGCCTCTTTGAGAGGTCATTTCTGTAAGTTGTGTGTGAATACATATTCGAGTCAATACAACACACTGCGCTGTCTGAACAGTAGCGTGGCAGCATACCCGAATCGCCAATTGTGACGGATGAAGGGCGTAAATTGCAAACTGTGCTAATTGCATGATGAGGCCATAAAAACCGTCAAAGTTGAGGTTCGTATTTGTTGATGTGATTTGTCGCTCAATATTTCAATGTTGATTCTCATGTCCCTCGTACTGCTCACTTGTACTGCTGCTGTAATTCTTGTACTGTAGTGGTTCTCGTTCTTTTCTTGTACTAATGACGTTTCAGTGTCGATTGAAAAATGCGCTTTTTACATTAGAGAGGTTGCAGCAACGCGCGTAAGAGTAAGCGTAAGGAAACTGACCAATTGAAATTGTGCGCGGGCGTGGCCAAACTTACCTCTTACGCCGCATGCTTTACCCCCGTCGTAAGGAGCACTGGGCCTTACGCGGCGACGTAAGCACCGCGTAAGGACAGTTCAGTGACAGTTCAATGACGAGGAATTCAATGAGAGAGTTGCTTACGGTTACTTTACGTAAACGCTACGCCGACTGCTTCAACCTGTCCTCCGTAGAGCAAGCGTATACTTTTCTTACGCTACTCTTACGCCGAAATGCTTCAACCTTTCTATTGCAGCCATGTCTGATAAGAGTGAGACTTCGAAACTTGGTTCGAGCCTCGACTTCTCGCTTTGTTTTCTAACTTCTCATTCAGTCTACTTTTCATTGTCTTTGCGATCTTGGCTTCTCATAATTTGTTAGGCAAGTAATAATTCCGAAAAGCAGTACTTGTAATTCTCGTGTATTGTATAATAATAGATAAACAGGATTTCCGGGTTCAGGAAGGGAGAATAGGTCGTCTCAAAATCAGTAGTAAATTCTTGAGGGCTCTGTGTATGAACTGTATTGAGTTACACCTTCTTCAGTACGTGATGTGATATAATAAATAATTTAGTTGACCAAAGGTCGCAACCAGAGCTTGATTGCCACAATTGTTATATCAGCCAAAGTTATAAAACTTTCAACGGCCCGTGCTGGGAGTTCCAGCAAAAGAGCCTCGATGTTGGGTAAAGATGCACTTCAGTCGTCGCTGGTACTCCGTATTGCACCACAGCAGAATACACTGCAAATGAAGACCAATATTATTGTCATTGACAGCTTCACCCCCCCCCTCACAGTACGAGGACTACCGTTTAGCCTACAATGCAAATTGGCCAGACACTGCTGGCCAATCTTCGGTCACAGGCACTGCCAATCATAATTCACCAAAAGGCCCGAAAGTATGTTTTCATAACCTGATCCGCGATCCGAAGTGGAATTTCGATACTTTCTACTTTCTACTCGATATTTTCATGACCAGAAAAATTACTTAAAGGCAGAAGACGGAGCCTGGGACTATTATGTCGAGAATCCAGAAACGTGACGCCAGAAGTGACCTGTAACTCACTCTCACGATTTTGAACTCTCTTGCTGCTCACGCTAACCGATTTCAAATAAATGTTTGTTCCTCTCTAGGAATAAGCTAGGAAAGGTGTGGCTAGAAATCAGCTACCTCGCACCACACGTGCAACTTTTGCCGAGATATATAACCTACCGGTGTGAAGGTAAACTGACAGGTCATGGCCGGCCGAATCCACATCACCGACACCGGATTCGCACCGTACAACCACGGAAACTGTGTATTGACCACGTAGGTCGGCAGCGTACACACGCAGGTCCAGAGAAAAGTGAACAGCAACATCTTCGCCATGTTGAGGCGACGTTGAGCTAGTCTATGGTTAGCTCCCACGCTGCTGTCACCGTCCGCAGAGGACACAGTTGCCGTGTCAAGCACGCGGTAACCGAAACACTTCCATAAAATCAACAGCGAACCGATTCCCGTGAGAGTGTACGGAACGTAGGCCATCATGGCGGTCAGAAATGGACCCAGTCTTCCCGTCATCATCAGGAAGCAATTGCCCAAGGGAGCAGATATTATCCCTTGACCACCAATGGTGAAAGTGTACGGGATCATGGTTGCTACACTAATGAACCAATTGCAGCAGAGCACGGCGACGTTGGTTGGGGTTGAAGCCCATGCTTTGTATCGATGAGGGTAATACAGAGCGACGAAACGATTGACCGCCAGTCCTACATCGGCCCTAGAGGGAATAAACCAAAACGCGAAAATCACATTTAGTACAAAATACATCAAATGCAAGTATGATCATCTTATTTGTTTGAAATTCCAGACTAAACCTTGTTATTTTGTTTTTCAACGCTACTGAAATTATTTCAAGCACTCTGAAGCGACATTTCAAAATAATTCATCTTCAGACAATCAATCAGATTTCAACAGGTTGACCTCATTTTTTTGGTCTGTTGTGTTGCCATGTCAAGTTAAAATTTGATAGGTAAGGGTTTTGATGGGTTTTGATCAAAAGGCTGGCGCTATAGTGATAAAAAAAATTCTACGCGTAGCTTTGATCTAATTATATAGTCACACTTCAACTTTACATGGCAACACAACAGACCAAAAAAAGGCCAAAGCTACGCGCGCGTACAAGTTTTTTTATCACTATAGCACCAGCCATTTGCTCAAAACCCATCAAAACCCATCGAAACCCATCACTAAACCGACTAGCCTTGCCTGTTCGATTGGTAACTAAGCGACTAGCCCTGCCTGTTCGATTGGTAACTAAACCGACTAGCCCAGCCTGTTCGATTGGTAACTAAGCGACTAGCCCTGCCTGTTCGATTGGTAACTAAACCGACTAGCCCTGCCTGTACGCGCGTGCAGCCAGTACGATATATAATTATGCCCAAAAACATTGTCTTCGAGTTGTCTTTTAATTTTCGAATCTAAACCAATTCCTCAACAAACGCTTTCCATCAACGTTAATTTAAATCAAAATCAAATACTTCGTTTTCTTTGCCTTTTCGCACCAGTTTATGACGGTCATGTTGATTGTCACCAGAGTCTGGACGATGTAGCACGCGCTCCCATCGATGTGCCATCCATCACGTTTTGCCAGCAGAACAAAGACGCCGGCGGGGACGCTGACGAGACTCATCACCAAATTGGCCAGCAGAAAGTGAACGATGAGGAAACTGACGCCGCATTTTTGTAGCTTCGCGAGCCATGTGATTCGCAGAAGGAGCAGGTTGATGAGGACGCCGATGAAATTGATTGTCAAGATCACGGCTATCCACGCGGAGAGTTCCGTCTGCTTCGCTTGCGCGAGGAACGGAAAATTCGTTGGAGGGGAAAAATTGGAATGATTCATTTTAAAGGGCCAATTTTTGGCTTAGCAACCGTTGCCCTCAAGTCTGTGTATGCTAAGCCAGCGAAGTCGATCGGAAAACGTGACAATCTGTAAACTTAGTAATCCTTTAGGTTTACATGAAAGAAGCTTCGTCAATAGCAGATTAGGCTTCTTTATGAGATTTTTCTCATAAGGCATTTACTAACACGTACTTGAAGCCTTAGCACCTCCAATACTGAATAATGAAGGAGCCGTGAAGAAATTTTTGAAAGAATTCGAACAAACATGTAGCTTCGAGCATTAATAATGCCGCAGAAGAAGTACGCACAACCATTAGAAAGGCAGTTCATTTCATTTCAATACATTTGCGCAAAACCTTGACAGGATTTAATAAATATTTTGTATCTGCGTAGCTGGCTCCTTAGATAATTGGTTCTCCTTATTACATTGCTCATGCCTCATGCATTCGCAGGATGGTGAGTGACAATTAATACTTAATACTGCCGCATAGTGGCTTGCAATTAATTTATACCAAATAGAGTGCTGCAAGCCCGGGGAAATTAAATTCTTCAACAGTGGCGGAACAAGTTGTTTCGGTAAACTCTTGTTGGACGGTTAATTGACCGTCCTAATTTATTCGCTCCGACCGTCGTTTAGATGGAGCTGTATTTGCAACAGCTTTCGGCGGTAGGTCGGACCACCCTCTTTTGGTGAAAACATAGATCACTTTATTGTATTAGTGAATTCCCACAAACTATGAGCGTCAAAATTGATTGCTTGATTTTCCAACGGCTAAATTAAATATTCTTTCTATTGAATTGAAACGGCACCTCCTCAACCTGTTACTCCACGGAAAGTCAGGGCAATTTTTTTATCCACGATGGAGGGAAGATCCATCGAGAAATCGGCGGTTGTTTTGGCTACGGTGAGAATCGGTCCCGAAAAGTGATAGACCGGCACGACTACAACGGCATTCCTCTGAAGGAGCCCTGACTTGCCATGGAGTAACAGGTTGAGGAGGTGTCGTTCTCAATTAATCGATCAATAGAAAGAATATTCAATTGAGCCGTTAGAAAAATCAAGCAATCAATTTGACGCTCATGGTTTGTGGAAATTCACTAATACAGTAGGGTGGTCTATGTATACACCAAAAGAGGGTGGTCCAACTTACAGCTGGAAGCTGTTGCAAACATAGCTGTAGTAGTCACTTCAATGCAACACTATTTTTCAGTTGAATTATCCATTTAACAGCTTCTGCCAATGTTACTCTATACCGCGGCAGTTGATTGCTACATTGCTACATTGCTACATGTGCCGGTGTTACTACTAACTGTATAGTTCTTGTCAACGAGAGAAACAAAACAGTAACGACTGTAGCCGAATAAATCAATCAACAGGCAGGGCATACGGTAACATTAACAGCGCCATCTATGTACCACCACCTAGAACGTTTTTATTTTTTTTTCTCGATGGAAACAGCATCACATAATGTAAACACACACTATAAAATTAACGGATGTGCAAGATTTCACCTTCAAGAGTGGTGGAATTCCCTTGTAAGCATGACCTCTGGAACATCCGCCATGCATGAGTCATTAATGTTTAATCTGGACTCAAACAGCAGGTGGGTGGGTGTGGATCATTATTTTATTCCGCCGACCAGCGTTACGATAAAGTATTTAGGCAGAACTAGAACGTGATTTAATTAGGAAATATGATCTGACATTTGCTAACGACATATAAGTGTCATTCCTTAAAGGAGCGTTCAACAATGACGTCAGCGCCTGATATTAAGCGACCTTACTCCTTCCTCGCTTCCATCAGAGCTTGTCAGAAATTCCTAGACCCCCCCCCTTTGTTCTTCAAGCACCGACGTCAGCTAGAGCCTACCCCCTCCCCCTACATCTGCTAAAACTTATCCAATATTGCAACCACATCTTTTACTGAAACCAGATCGAAAGCAAGTATTAAGAAAGCATCGGTGTCTTTTGTAACCTGAGCGCAAAAAGTCATTCAGGTTAAGCAGAGACTGGGAAGTGGCGCAAAAATCGAAACGATTTATGCTGAAGTCAGCCCTCGGCTGGATACCCACCGCCTTAGCGTCAGAGCTCGTCATCAAAGTACAACTCCCCCTACCCTGCATGGCGCTGACGTCATTGTTGAATGCTCCCTTACCTGAGCCGAGGATCACTGAAGGGACCCAATTTCGGAATTAAAATTCCCACACAAAAAACGACGAGCGATGCTAAGCGTCAATCTTGTTGGTCTTGAAATGGAAGTAATCTTCCTCTCAGGTCAGCTATTGCGGGCAAATGCAGGCATCGCGTTTTGCAGACTAACTTGCAAGAACAATTTGATTTTCAGTCCGGCCGAATCATAATGCTAAACCTCGTTCGGTATTACCGATATTAATTCCATTGTGATACATATTTTTTGGCCTGTTTACCGCTGGCTATGAAATTAAATATGATTCAATTAATTTACTTAATTTAATTTAATCAAGGAGACCTACAGTAAGGGTATTCAAAGTTCGATTATTTGCAGCGATTATCTCGCTAATTCAAACTCGCTAATCTCCATGGTTTTGAAGATAAGCGAAAAAAGCAGCCAAGGAGCTGCTTTTCTCGGTTATCTGCTCGCTAATTGTGTACATCTGTCAAGTGAGTGGACTATGTGAGTTGAGATTAGCGAAGGAGACACAGCCTCAGGTAAGCCAGGGGGCGTGTCCTCGTATCACCGTTGCATTGGCGTGCAAAACCAGGGAGATTAGCGAGTTCGAATTAGCGAGATAATCGCTGCAAATAATCGAACTTTGAATACCCTTAGTGATTGGGAAATGCAGAGTCCGGTTTGCTGGCTAGTTATTTTTAGCGAACTGCGAATGACTTTTTGCTATGCGCAGTTCTTGATATTGACCACACCGCTCACAAAACATAGAATATACAACATAACATAGCTCACGCAATCCCGGCTCACACAATCCAGACTATTATTGTCTATTACAGTACATAAATATTTTATTTTAAGGGTATTCAAAGTTCGCTTATTTGCAGCGATTATTTCGCTAATTCAAACTCGCTAATCTCCCTGGTTTTGAAGATATGCGAGAAAAGCAGCCAGGGAGCTGTCCAGGAGCCAGGGGGCGTGTTTTTGTATTACCGTTGCAAAAGCGTGCAAAACCAGGGAGATTAGCAAAATAATTGCTGCAAATAAGCGAACTTCGAATACCTTTACTATGTTCTTGCGAAAATTGACTTGTATCCGATGCATGGTCCGATACAAAAAAACGGATATCCGCTATATGATCCGATACAACTTAATTGAGGCATTTTCACACGAGATGGCCTCGTCAGAATTTCACATCCGGTAAATAATCTGACCACCATTTTTATTGCAACTGCCGTTCGCTGTTGAGCATCTACCACCGGGGGAACAATTACAAGGCGCCTGGGAGGGAGAGCTCACTGAGTCACGTGTGTCAGGACGAAAAGGTTATCAGTGTTGGATTGAGACTTCTCCGCCGTGAATGCGCTTGCACGTTGCGAGAATGTCGAGCAAAGCGTTCCGGAAGTTGACAAAAATTCACCGTATACCATGACCAAACAATGGCGAACGCAATCATCCTCAAGAACGATAACGTATCACGAAGAGAAAAGGCCCCGAGCATTACTGCAAAGTTTACAGCTGAAAGTGAGGAAACATAAGGCTAACTCGCGAGCTGTCGTTGCATTGTGATGTTACAACAGTCTACGCCTCTGCGACAATTTAGTTGGAACTGCTTCAATTCACGGTCTTACTTTGACTTTTGTTGAATCAAGGCAAACATGGCAAACTATTCAGTCCTAATTTTCAGCTTTGTCTGCCTGGCTTACGCGGTTGTTGCTGTCCGTTCGCAGGGCGTGTCTGTCAACGAACGCTGCTCCCGCATTCCGACAAGTCCCAGCTCTGTTCTCTGCAGCGGAGAATGGCCGCAACAATCGATCACTTTCCCCCCAGATGTCCTCACCATTACCTTCAAGGACATTGTCTTCCGATCGGACGAAGACGGCAACATCCAGCCACTAAGTGACGTGTTGACCGCCTTGAAACAATTGGAATTCCACTCTAACGTGACGTCAGTGAATCCGGCCGGTGTGGTTCTCTCTACCATCCCGCTGCAAAGGCTGACGAGAAATGTCAACCGAGCCAACATTGTCACTCTGCTGTTTTCGGAGGTTCGGTTGCTGGGAATCCCCAAACAGTTCTTGGCCGGGTTCACCGGACTCGAGGTGTTAACGTTGAGACGGAGCAGCATTGGAAGTATCACGGCTGATGCATTCGAATCACTACGCACCCTGACGACCAACCCTAGCAGTGGAGTTGTGGAAGCCAGGAGTGTTCTTAGGACTCTGATTGTGGAGAGGAACACCCAGCTTAAAAAGTTCCCTTGGGAAGTCCTGACATATGTGTCTTCATCCCTCGAGGTAAATTTACAATTTCGCACGATTATTCGTCCCAAGCAAAAAGTGCCACAATATCGAAAAAGTTACCAAAACTTTAGTCGGCCTTTAGCCAGGATATTTTAAATCGCTAAACCGTTGAACGAAAACTCTTTTGAAAATGCACATTTTCACATTGCAACTCGGAAGTTAGATGAGGAGTCGTCCTGTGTTTTTGGTCATTTCGAAGTGCCGTCATAAATGTTATTCGGACCACATCGGAAGAAAACGCAAAAATTATAACACGACTTTGAAAACTCGACCCGGTAAGGGAGCATCCCTTTATTACGTCAGTATTGGTCAGGGGGCGTGGGGGTAAAAAAATACCTGACGAACTCTGACTGGACGGGGTGCGGGGTAGGCCGGTGTTCTGACGTCAGCTTTGGGGAACCCAGTAGGCTTAGAAATTATAATTTTGGAATTTCTGCGGCAATTCCTAGTTTTTTTCGAGCATGACACATCCCTTGAAAATGCCGGCAAGTGTTTCCCCAATTCCCCAAGGTGTTTCCTGATCGATTTCTCCCCTCCCTCCCCCTCCAATTCGTTACGTCAGCGGCCCAACAGGACCAGTTCCTGTTGATTCCGCTACAGACCTGGGAACGGACTGGCTGCGTAGCGACCTGGTGGAGGACAGGCCTGATTTGGAGTGATAAAGATATATTTCACGTTTTTTTCTCTAATGGAAGGGGTCTTTGGTTTCTGACGTCAGAAAGCGAAGATCTACGGGGTGTCAAAAAAGTTCTGACAAACTCTGACGTTAGGGGAGGAGGTGTCGGGTCGCCTAATAAAAAGTAATGACGTCATTAACGGATGTTCCCTAATGCATTCTGTGCCTGTGCATTGTAGGAGGTCGAAATCTCTGGCAACACTGATTTAGCAGACATCACCTTCACGCCCATCGATTCCGGCAACGTGACCTATCCGCCGATGAACAGACTGCAAAGTGTGCAGATCACCGGCAACAACTACCTGTCCGCTCTCCCGGAGGCAATCCTGACGCCAGGCAACGGAATGGGAATTGTGGGACCTAACATGTCCTTCATTTCATTTGCCGGAAACGGCAATCGGTGCGAGGGTTGCGCGCTCAAATCGTTGATCGAATGGGCGGCCGAATTGTCGGATGCGACTGTAGCGAATCCAAGAAATCTCTGGGCGGATTGTCGAGTCAACTGCTGGGTCACATTGTTTGGAGTCGTACCGTTCCAAGCGGGTTATCCAAACGGGCCGCAAGGCACGTCCTTTTGGCTGGAATTCCAGGCGCAACATTCAGCGACTTGTAAACCGTCTGTTATCAAACCGTGCGCTGCGGAGTTTGATGCAACTGCAACCACAGGGAGAACAGTCACTGTAGCTAGACAAGACTCCACGCCGGTCGCCCCAACTGAGGGTGAACCAAGACCTACTGTTCCCAGTTCAACAGGCCGGAACCCATCTGGAAGCCGTGGATTAATTTGCCAGTTGCTCGTGCTTTTAACATTTCTGGTCAGCGGCGTTTGGACAGCGACATAATTAATTCTGGACGCTTTAGAAATTCCAGGGTGTATCGTGCTATATGTGATTTTCAAGAATGGTGGGGAGATTCGGAAACTAATTAGCTACACTTTTTTGATAATTGATCTTGTGATATCCTCCGGATGAATCTTTAACCAAAATATTAAGTGGTTGATCACAGGAATCGTAGGAAATTTTGTCGCGGGTAATCGTTTGACGCTTGACTCATGTCTTAATGAGTGTTCATAAGTGCGATATGCGAGGTTGTCTTTGTGCCTCCGGTTGCGGTTTATCATTAGTAGTAGCGATGTGCTGTGGCAGGTACGTCTAGCTGGCTTATCCTCAGCCATTGATAGACTACACTATTAAACGCACGTTTCTGTTTGCGCGCTTTACCCGGAAAGCATTTACGGTACGAGGTAAAGGCCGTTAACCAGGCCGCTTTTAGAAATCGTAACTTAACTAGGCCGGCAGGCCAACAGGTGGCGCATAAGTCGTTTTTGCCAAGTCAACCACGGGAGATGGAACCGAAGTGGCGCCTCTACCGGACTACTTGCACACTTCCCCATTGAGATTCTTCTCTTCCTTTTTTGGACTCAAATTCGAACCGTGAGGCTTAGGAATGAACTAAAATGGGTCAGAGAATGTTTTCTGAATGTTTTCAAGTCATCTGTTATGGCATGGCAGCACTGCAGCGCCGGGAAATCAACGTTGAAAAAACCGGCCTGATTAAGTTACGATTTCTAAAACCGGCCTGGTTAACGGCCTTTACCTCGTACGCATGTTTGCTAACTTCTCACCAAGGATCATTTTCAATAAGCAGGGTGTGAATGAGAGATATTGCAGTATGGCACGCACAGTACGCATGTGTGCCAAGTTCCTGGAAACAATATCCTAAGATTTTGCAGAAATCACAGGGGCTTAATTATATAATTTATATACTTCTACTAAATTGCTATGTGAAACGTTTTCTTGTTGCGCTGCTCAAAATCTTACCTCACGTGGCTCTAGGTCGTCATACGTTTTTCCAGGAAAAATATTGCGTGAATTGACAAGTCGGGAGGTTGAATTGACTTATGCTACTTCATAGTCCGTGTCAGATGCGAGATGCCAGGACATTTGTGCATAATGATTGTCAGACGAAAGTTTTGCGAGTTTTGCGAGATGCGAGGACGTGACGTCAGTGCGAGAAAAGACGTCTGACACACATGTTCATAGTCGCCGGTCAGACCGATGAAGTAGCTTGATAATTCATAGCTAAGGAAATCACCGCAGCCGTTCCATTTTTTACAGTAATTTCTTTTTCAAATTTTGAGCCATAGTTTTCGATAACCAATTGCCGAGGGAACAAAACAAGCTGCTGGTCGGTACCAGCAGCTAGTCTCAGTTGCAGCACTGTAGCAACTTATTATAACAGGATAATATATTACTACTTGAAAAATACTATCCATAAGATCAATTTGGAGAACAATTTCGAAAAAGGAATTTTAAGGAAACTTCCAAATCCTCAAGTTTATGAGTGGCTGGCCAGCTCTGGTATGCCAGATGATTCTGGCTAGACCACGCCCCAAAATAACACTCGTCTGGCAATGTTTTGCGAAATGTTTGGTGAGTGTTCATAGTTAATTTTGCAAAATGTCATACGGCAATTGTTATATGCGCATCGACCTACGTCACAACCGAAGTGTTCTTCTGGCAAATAACACGGACTGTGAACATGGCATTCGAGTATCTGTCTGTCTGTCTGTCTGTCTGTCTGTCTGTCTGTCTGTCTGTCTGACTATCTGTTTGTCTGTCTGTCCATCTGTCTGTCTGTTGTATATGCGCATCGACCTACGTCACAACCGAAGTGTTCTTCTGGCAAATAACACGGACTGTGAACGTGGCATTAGAGAACATACTATCTTACAATGAATTGTCTTGGTAGGAGACGCCTGCAGTGTGGAGTTGTCGCTTGTACGTCCTGTCTCTCTAATGAGTTGTCTTGTACCAAATTTTCGTTGGGAATTTAAGCGACCATGTGACGAAGTCGGTGTGGTATGAGAAATGGGATGAGTTGTCGTAAACGTATTTGTCTTTCTACCAGAGAACTCGACGACGACCCTTTGACCTTGATGCAATGTACTCTGCACCGAATTGTCTTAACCAACCCGATTAAGACCACACGAAACGAGAGAGAGCAATCGCCACCGAAAAACATTATGAACAAAACATACACTGAGACGACGAATGAGTCAGTATGGGAAGCCTACAGGAAAACTACGAGCAAAAGTGCGAATACAAAATTTAAGGAAAAGCAAATATACGAAAAAAAATTCAAAGAAAAGAAAACGAGGAAAGCTAAAAAACCAGAAAGTGAAAAACACGGAAATCTACTAATATTAATAAAATATGTTTTGCCTCGCCTAGTGGATGTTCAGTAAACGTTCGCTACTCAATTTCGAGCCAATGATTCAAATTATTCACAACTTTTCGCAAAGGAAAATGTGGCTTGGGCATCTAGCAAATGTACGCCCTTTCCCATCTGAAGATGAGCGCCTGATCCCTAACAGCGTGTCTTTCTCTCGATCGTCCCCAGAAAATTGCGCTTTTCACCTTTATCTCCCCACTGCGTGACCCATTATTCCGAACTTCCAATCTTTTTCACAGATTGGGCGTTAAGCTAAGAAAAGGATGCGCAAGAATAAAGCAGCGGGAAGGGGAAAAAATTGGAAGCAATGTCCGTGCATGACCTTACTCATACGATAACCAAGGCACATTGACACACGTGCATGTGAACGCACTCGAATTATTTGTTAATATGAACCCGGTGCGGGGTTCATTTTGGCACAAAATTAAAAGTAGATCAGCGCGCGCGCGAACTGGCCGATTTGAGTGAGTGATCACTCAGTCGAGAGACGGAAGCTCCCTCCCACTCATACAAAGAAAAAAATGTCATTTGTTTACATTTGAAAGAGCGAGAAGATGATTAGGGAAAAGATCCGAAATCTCATTATGTCCTGGCCATCCCGAGAATTTTCAGTGCCTCAGATAGTAGATTTGTTATAGGAAAAGGTCTCAAAACATAATATTTATCGTTTTGCATTGGGAAATGCCAAAAAAGCGCGGCCGAAGGCAAAAAACCGTTTTTCAAGCAATTTCTCAAGTCTGATTTGTGCGCGATCGTCTTTGGCGCCGTTTCTTTTCCCGGTCGATCTCCGCTCGCTATTTTGAAGCCTGGTTTCAGCCTCAACTGGCATACCCACACAAACAGCTGCCTGAAAATGATGCTGGAGAACCTCCCCTTCGACCTGGAAGCGAATTCGGAGATTTGGTGTCAGGATAAAGCACCGTGCCACGCGGCAGGAACTGTGTAAATCTTTTAAAAGGAAGAAATGCCCTGCTTCATCCAAAACGCCGATATCCCGCCCAGCGGCCCCGGTCTCAATCCTCTTGAATATTTTGTGTGGAGCCTACTGAAGGAGCGTGTCAACAAACATGAACTCATTTCCAGCTTCAACTGACTGGCCAAGGTATTGAAGGACGAATAGGAGGTGATTTCGCAGTCGGGAGGAGTGAGAGCGTGGCACGAATATGTAATGGTACCCAATGAGGTGAGTTGTTTTGTGACGAATTAACCTGTGATGACGTCCTGAGCTTTCGTGTGGCATGCACGCGCAGACAAAGAGATATCCTCGCCCGCATGATATTACGTGTTCATTTTGTCAAACGTAACGTGACTCAGAGGAATGATTCGTGTCTTGCAGGTGCACCCAGTGGACAGAACTGACGTATTAGCAGCGGGTAAGCGTCTATTAGCTCGTTTATGCGCAACAAATGCGAGACTGAACAAATGTATCCGATTGTGGAGTGATAAAGCCAGCATCAAACTTATCAACACCCAATATAATCATGTACAGTTTGACGCTTAAAGTGAAGATATAAAGCTACGGATTGTCGTCGCCAACGGACATCCATTGCTTCAGTGTGTGCTTCAAGATTTTGGTTACTAAAACAGTAAAGTTTCTTGCTCCTACTTGTATCTTGCATCAAGCCTAACATGGCGAGCCGTTCCGTTTTGCTTCTCAGTCTACTGTGTTGGGTGTGCACGAGCGTAACAGTCAGGTCGCAGCTAGTGCTGATCAGCGAGCCCTGTTACTACAACACTCCGAAACCTACGACGGTCCACTGTTTCCGCGGACAATGGCCGCATCAGTCCATATCATTCTCATCAAATGTCACCACCATTATGTTTAGATACATGGTCTTCCAGTCGGACGCTGCTGAAAACATTCAACCATTGCCTGCCACATTGACGTCCTTGAAACAATTGCATTTCAGCAATGTGACGTCTGTCAACCAAACGGGCGTGGCTCTCCCTACCTTCCCGCTACAGAGGCTGACGGGAAACGTCAACCGTGCAAATATTTCTACGCTCTCATTCACGGAGGTCCAGTTACTGGGAATCACCAAGCAGTTCTTGGCCGGGTTCACCGGACTTGAATCGCTTTCGTTCGCAGAGTGTGCTATTGGAGGTATCACGACAAACGCATTCGAATCCCTAAGTACCCTGACCACCAACACTGTCAGCGGAATGCTGGAAGTCAGGAGTGTTTTTAAAAGACTGTACTTGGAAAAGAATATCCAACTTAAAAGGTTCCCTTGGGAGGCTCTCACATATGTGTCGTCATCCCTTGAGGTACGTGTACCATTACTTCACCCGGTTATACTTTCCCAACAAACACTGATCGTTGCAAAGCTTCCAAAAACCTGAACCTAGCTTTATTTCGCTCTAATTCCATTGTGCGTAATTCTATATCGAAATAAATAAACATTAGGACACTCATTCACAACTACTTGAGGGTCCAACAAAAATCGGTTAAACGGAAAGAAGTATCTACACTGTACATACAGACTCGTATATATTAGACGGTCGTCTGGTAAAACAAAGTTATTTTAACTTCAATTCAAACTAGGTCTTCCACGGAGAACAGATGTGTTTCCCACTTATAATATCTAATGTTTCAAAAGTTGCTGAAACTTTATTGAGCTTTACGTCGCCTCTAATTCGGATTATCTGAATATTGTTGAATCTTTAGAAAGAGTTATAAAGCTGAAAATTCTGTGGAGCGAGGGAGCACAAATATCTTATGCGTTTTAGATATTAAAGTTTGCCCCTCACCAAGTTCGAGGGCGTGGTGAAATTTCCCTTCCAGCAGGCTTGCCGTTCCACCCCCCTCCCCCCCCTGCCTCCGAGACGCCTCAGATCGCCAATGGAAAGCC
>LRSR01012120.1:0-39847 GCA_001579985.1 Hypsibius dujardini
TATTTTTATTATTTTATTATATTAAATATTTTATTTATTTAATAATAATTTATAAATATTATTTAATATTTAATATTATTATACTATTATTAGAAATATTTGAAGGGATTAATGAAGATATTGTACATTTTTAAGGTTAAGTATTCATAGTAAGAAGAATTCACATCGTGTTCTTTGATCGATATTCCGGAGGTTCACTCATCCCAAGAGCCGGAACAAACAGTTCTCCAACCATCGCGCGCAAGGTTGCCAGAAATGCGACTTACGTCTTAACACTTTGTGCTTGTAGAGTCCGTGGACAAACTGCCAAATTAATCACCACATGGGCAGGTAATATATCATCAGCACCTCTTTCCCCATGTTAAGTTAACCACCATCTTTAGTGTGAAGATTTCGCAACGGCCAGCAGAATCTTCTATCGCCACGGTTTACGTATCGGCATGCTCAATTGACACTCAATAAATAAAAACTCGTCAACATCGCATATCAGAGAGTCATACATGCATGTACACAAATTCGGTAAACAACGCAACACTGCGTGTGATCCTGCTTGACGTTGATGAGGACGGATTGGTCAACCTTTGATTGCCACGCTTTCGTCGTAATCGTAGCGGACCTTCGAAAGAGTCCTTCGTGTACCGTTCCATTGCGCTACAGTGATTTTGCATAACACAGGCAGTAATGGAGATTTTCCCTCCTGATCGGCAAGAGTTTTTTCACAAATAGCTACCTATTTATCATGATTTATCATAGGAGTCTCAGCGTGGAAATCACATTACCGGTTTCAGAAAAGAATAACAAAGAAAAATACTTCCCCGGCCAGTTTGTGTTGTGAGTGGAGGCTTGATTGATTGAAAGCTTGTTATTTTCCTTGATTTTCACTGTAAAAAATGCCAATTTTTCAGAACATATTTAAAACAGTTGTTTTGACACTGCTCCATGTCAAATTTGATTTGAAGTCGATTGGCATAAGCCGAATATTTTTAAAATTTTAGGGGGCGGAGCTGTAGGCCAGCTCTGGTAGGCTACGCTCGAGTTTTTTGTCCCTCATTACAGATACACGCAGCTCCGTCCCCTAACAATTTAACAATTTTCGGCTGATGCCAATCGATTTTAAATTAAATTTGGCATGGGATGGTGTTAAAAGATTTGCTTTAAAGTTATTTATAAAAATGAACAATTATTAACAGTGAAAATCCAGGAAAATAGTAAGCTTTCAATCAATCAAGCGTCCACTCACAACACAAACTGGCTGAGGAAGTATTTTTCTTCCTTATTTTTTTCTGAAACCGGTAATGTGATTTCCACGCTGAGACTCCTATGATAAATCATGATAAATAGTTAGCTATTTGTGAAAAAAACTCTTGCCGATCAGGAGGGAAAATCTCCATTACTGCCCTAGTAATTATTTCCCAACCCCTTAAGGCGATGGCCCTTAAGACGATGGAGCAACGTCAAATTCTACAAAAAAATAACTGACTTTTTTATATCATCGGAAAGACCAAAAAATTTGCCGCATTCTAAAGGAAACTTTGTAGTAAAAAATAATTCTCAGAATGGCGAAATCGTCAGCGAAAGAAATTGTATTTGAAAAATGGTGCCGAGGAGAGGGATAGTAAAGGCGGTTGCTCCCTTCTACCTCCTATCCCTGCTTTGCCCATAGATTTTATTCTAATTAATCTAATGTGGGACATGCATCTCATTTGAAAAAAATCCGACGAAATTCATTCAATCGTGTCAGTTTTCCATAACAAGTTCAGAGGATGTTTCCGAACTGTTTTTGCCCCGTTTTCGAACTACCATCATGTCTGGCAGATTGTCCAGCCGACTCATGCAGTGCTACGTTATCTCATATCTTTGTTCAATTTGGCGTCATGTGACAAAAAGGTTTTTAAAATAAAATTTAATATTATTGTCAAATATCTCGGCAAATTAGTTTTGAATTCATGCCATGGGTTTTGGGCTGGGTCTCCAACTGACGACTTTTCAAAAACAATTTTGTACATATTTTTACTCTTACTTTTAATTTCGTTTGCAGCAGAATTTAGTAATAGATTTCAGAATTCACGACCAAACTGAGATGACGACAAAATCGAGCGAAAACTATTTCGTTGTGAGTTGTGAGTTGTGACCAGATTACAAATGAGGAAAACGATTGGGCAGATTCCCCCCTCAATCGGCACTTTTACTTTCTCTCCCCACACATTGACCGCTCATCTGTATATCTCTCATACGCCAAAGAGTGTGTGACTGCCTGTTTTTCGCGGTGCTTGAGTTTGAAAGTGTCGCACGAAAGAAAAATGCGGGAGCTCAGCAGTTTTTTGACGGCTTTTCAAGTCGCCCCGTTCTTCACAAACACACACACACACTACACTGCAGGTCGAGCGCTTGTTTTTCTTTGTATGGAGCGAGGGTGAGTGAGTGATCTACAATCTACGAGAGGGTCCTTTGACGTTTTGTGTTTGCTTCTAGACAAGTTCTCGAGAAAATGCGTCTCGCGCTTAGAAGAAGAAGAAGAAACTTTGTCCGTATAATAAGCCCAAGTGTAAACTCAAAGAGGAATGATGCGCAGGTCTTCAAGTTCGGCGGGCAAAAAAACACGCGCTCACTCGATTTGTGGCGAATTATGACAGATAGAAAGAGAGAAGAGGGAGGGTTCGCCGGGTTAATCCGTGGGAAGCCACGTTGCGAAAAAAAATTGTTTGGTCGCGCCGCTTGGAAAAGGCAACTCTGTGTGTGTGTGTGTGTGTATGTGTGTATAACAGTAAAAGTAAATAGAGAATTTGAAGGTCCTTGCTGCATCGTTTTAGAATGCGAAATAAAAAAGTCGGGAAACTTTGAAAATCAAGCGCTTAAGAAAAGCCGATACCATATCTGTCATGCGGCTAATTATAATTTAGAACACATCAACCGGAGTTTTAGTCAGGTATAGTACAGTCAGCCCCAAGAAAAACTCCGCTTGCACAACATAGACTTTTTGCGCATAGAGAGCGATATGGTGCGACAAGTGTGCCGGAATATCTATGATATTAAGAGATGTAGGTAATTGAACCGAGTAGCCCACCAAAACTTGGCTATCTCGTGATCTCGAAAAACAAATAGCAGTTTACTTGTGTAAAGGACTGCAACAACTGATGACTTAATCGCAGGGAAACTGCCCAAAATAACCGAATTCGAGTTTTTATCAGCTGTTTTTGCAGCTTTTCATGACTCTTTTTTCTGTTGCTGCTATTGCTCTTGATTGGCTGATTTAGTAAAATTTGATTTAAAAATGGTCATAGGAAGGCGAATTCCTCCTGAAGTAGCAATGGCAGTTCACACTTTGCGGCAGAAATTTATGCAGAATTCTGGATTTCGATCAGGGTATTGAGGTTTAACGTTTTAAATTCTAGTTATTAACTCTGTTTCTCAAAATGTTTGTGATGTTTAAATTTCCCGATTCCGAAGTTGTTTTTTTCTCATGCTTTGAATTGTTCGAAATTTTATTCCTGATATTTTACTTTTTATTGCTTGCTTGCTCGCGTTTGATTCGAAATATAATGTATAATTATGCATTACGTGTGCACTGCATGTTCTGATTGGTCGTCACAAACGGTGCAATTTAGGGCGGAGTTTTCAGCCAGTTTGAACAGCAAAAGTCACGTGACCGACTGTATCACAGCCCCCAGCGTGCTTTTTTTCACCAATAAAATTGACCAAAATCCATAAATTAAACGTGCCTCTCCCCAAGTGGGACCTTTACTTGGCCGAGGTAAAAATAGTGTTCGAAAAGTGGCTGAAAAGTGTTGTAAAGTTGATCATAAATCAATTCATACGTTTTTCAATACTTTTGATGATTTTCAAAGTATATTTATCGGTCAGGATCTGGGAAAACAGTGGAAGATTGCGTTTTCCCTGAACTTCACTGTCGTAATTTCAATCTGAGAAAAGGTTATTTTTAAAAGAATGATTTGAAATGTTTCTCTCAAATTAAAATTAAAATCGACTGGCATTAGCAGAATCTGTTTTAGATGTGAGATGGCGGAGTCATGCGTCACTTCTGGAATATGGATCGGAAGCTTCCCGCCAGGCTCGAGAACAGACCGTGGCTGCGCCCCCTGACCTCCAAAAGATTCTGCCAATGCAACAGTCAATCGATTTTCAAATTGAATTTGAGAAGGACCAAGTAAAAATCTTTTTCCCTAATTGAAGTTTTTTTCAGTCTAAATCAAGACAAACAGTCTTCCAGCGTTTTCCCAAGTTTTACAATCTTCCGAAAAAAGTTTATAGAGCCTGGCCTGACTGATCATATTAATTTAGAAAATCATCATAATTATAGATCTGCGAGAAAAAAAAACAGGAAGCAGAGTCATTTTGCCTTCCACCTTTGAAAATCGTCCCAATTTATCTATAGAGACAGTTTGATCTTTTTTTGTCAGTTTTATTCTTATTGAAGAGGAAAAACTTCCCTCCCCGTACAAACTGCCCCCTCCCCTCTCAATTAATGCGCAACACCCTTCGACGCGGCACGTGATTTCAAAACGTATTAAATGCTCGAAGATGTAGCTAAAACGTGCTACACGAAGATAGAAAAACGGCCAATGATGCTCAAACTTCTTAATTGTTCAATACTATGCACGGTGACGGTGAAATAAAAATGAGTAAACCATAAATTTCGTTCATTAAGGTACGTGTTTGCTTGCTCTTTTTTAATGCTCTTTGTAAATTTTCACTAGAACAAAAATGTCTACAGGAAACGTATACCAAGGAAACGCGGAGAGTTGAATCGCTAAATGGGCTGAATCGGTCGGGTGATGGAGGGCGCCACAAGTGTAAATTGTAAAGAACGGTGTGTGTGAAGCTGGATGAGTGTTGTTTACAATTTACACTTGTGGCGCCCTCTGCCAACCGACCGATTCAACCCATGTAGCGATTCAACCCGCCGCGTTTCCTTGGTATATATATATACTTCCCACATAACTACGCCCCTCCCCCCATACTTTGAAATATACTTTGAAAATTATCAAAATATGGCTCTATTGAAAAACATGAATTGATTTATGGTCCACTCAACAATAACTTTGCAACCACTTATTGGACATAGATTGTTTTGCGTGGGAGCGACTCCAAAAGTCAGTGTTGTTTGAAAAAGGGTTTTTTATTTTAATTTAATTAAAAAATGTAATCTGTGGCGAGATTAAATAAAATATCGTTTAAATATATTTAAAATCACCGAACCCATTTCAAATAAAAATATTATTTAAATATAATCTTCATTTTATGTAAAAGACAACTACGATGACACTGTTCAACAGCCTGCAGCGACGGATTTGATTGATTGATAGTACAACGCATTCAGTGTCGTTTAAAATATGAAAACGCTAGAAGAGAACAATTCATCGTCCGAACAATCGGCTATTTTGGCGAGCCAGTCAGTACAAGATAGTGTGAGTAAATCAATCAAACGATCAACAAATCGGTAGAACGTAAAGTTCTCTCTGTTCAATCAGCCAATCCGTTGTATGACTTCACTACGAGGTTTTTAAATAGACAAACAACACTAGGTGCGAAAAGTGCGACCGTTCGTTTCCGCTAATAAGCGGACCGCTTCCTCTGTGGCCGCCGAGCGGATCCGCTAAATGGTAAATCGAAATTCCCATTGGGATTCTCCATCGACTGCTGCTGTACTTCTTCCTTAACTTTTTTTATTATTATAGAGAGCAAAAATAATATAGTTTTTTTTACATCGAAAAATGCAATTTGCATCGGGTTTGATTAGACGAGAAATATTTTGCACCG
The DNA here is from genome assembly GCA_001579985.1 of Hypsibius dujardini. Classification (NCBI taxonomy): domain Eukaryota; kingdom Metazoa; phylum Tardigrada; class Eutardigrada; order Parachela; family Hypsibiidae; genus Hypsibius; species Hypsibius dujardini. The sequence continues at coordinate 5,779 of LRSR01012120.1, forward strand.
CGTCCCATGGATATCGCTTCCGCCATTCGGCTCTTCCCTCTCTTCGCTTTAATTTCTCCTCTTCCGCCGCCGCGTGCACAATGGACGAATCCGGCCAGAAAGAGCAGACCCATCGTTCGCGTTACCAGAAACACCGCAAAAGCTTCGTCCAGCGGAAGGATCAGATTGTTACGCAGTGGAGAAGCAGGCAAAAAGAATTCAGCCAGGATATCAAAGATCTTGCTCTGGTTTGTACTATTTTGGCCATTTCAGTTAATTAAGTTTAGAAAACAAATTTGCGGCTGCGTCACTTTACATTTTTAAATGGTTTGAGTGTGAGATTCTGAATTGTCACCCAGTTAAAAGTGAATTGTTTAGATACCACATTGGCTCATGCCGATGCCTGGTTGATTGATCGATTGAGCGACATCAATATTTCTATCGTTCTGTTCAATGATTGATGTATTTGAAAGGAATTTGCGAATAATTTTAAAGATCTCGTTCTGGTATATGTGTTATTTTGTTCTCATGTAATTTTTAGAAAAAAGTATGTGGTTACTCTATCTCAATTTTTTTCAACTGGTTTGAGTGAGAGACTGAATTTTTATCCAGTTACCAGCGGTTTGTTTCGATATCTCATTAGCTCATGCATGTCTTCGGTTGATTGATCGATTCAACGATATCAATATTTCTCTTGTTCTAGCTTCTGTCCGTTGATTGATGTATTGAAAAGGATACGTTAAAATTTTAAAAAATCACTCTAGTTTGCATCGTTTAAAATGTCGATTTTTTGTTTATAGAACGTAGTTTTATTACTATTATTGTAATTTTCAATTTGTGGAAAGGTTCCAAATCCAAATTCAGAATTTCATCATTTTAAAGTGAAGTTTCTTGGTTTATGCTCTTTTCATCATGTTCACGGTGGTAGGCCTTTGGTTGATTGATCTATTGGAATGAACAGCAATATTTCCGTATCTGGCGATTGATTGATGTATTGCTTAAAGTTTTGCCGGGTGTTAACTGTCGAGTTTCTGAAGAATTGTTTGTTGTTATTACAGAAGGAAAATATATTCACAATACCGAACCTCCTGTGCATAATCCGGATTGGACTGACGCCGTATGTGGGATACCTAGTGCTCAACGGAGAATACAATTGGGCATGTTACATCTTTGCATTCGCTGGCTTCACAGACTTGGTACGGGTATCCCTGGTGGAGGGGAGAGGACGGTTAATTTTTAGGCAGACAGACGAACGGATGGATGGCTAGAGGACAGGCAGGCTCGCAGGCAGGCAGGCAGGCAGGCAGGCAGACACACAGACACACAGACACACAGACACACAGACAGGCAGACAGACAAACCGAAAATAGACAGGCTAGCTTACATCCTGACACTCAGACATACAGACAGAAGGAGAACTACATACGAAGTTGGATTAACGTCTTAAACGTGTTTACTTTTCTTTCAGCTGGACGGATGGATAGCACGTCGCTGGGTCAGCCAACGCTCAATGGCAGGAAGCTTTCTTGATCCCCTAGCTGATAAGTTGCTGGTAACCACGCTAGTTCTCACCTTAACGGCGGTACATCTCATCCCGGGTAGGATCCCGTAATGTGAAAATTCCATCTTCGCCCCTTGCAAGTGTTTTATTTTATTTTTAACGTAGTTCCATTGACCGCCCTGATTGTCTTTCGAGATATCTGTCTCATCGCCGCTGCCTTCGTCATTCGTTATCGTTCCTTGCCGCCACCGGTAAAATTAGTACTGCATGTAGTAGAGTAGTAGCTGTCCATCTTCAAATTATGTTTTCAATTGTCTGTCAGCCAAACATTGCTTCAGTCGTATCTCCTTTCAGATTACCTTCAAACGCTACTTTGATTTGACCTATGCAAGCGCCAGTTTATCACCGACAACGCTCAGCAAGGTAAGGCATTAGAATAGACAGAAACAGACAGACAGGCAAACATAGACAGACAGACAGACAGACAGACAGACAGACAGACAGACAGACAGACAGACAGACAGACAGACAGACAAGCAAACAAGCAAACAAGCAAACACACAGACAGACAAACAAACAAACAGACAGACAGACAGACAGACAGACGGACAGACAGACAGACATACAGACCGTCAGTCAGTCAGTGGATGTGAATCCGATAAAATACGTATGTATGAAACATTTTTGGGGTATGTTCTTCATTGAAGTACAACACCGGAGTGCAACTTGCACTGGTATTAGCTACCCTGGGAGCACCGGTGTTCGGCTACGTAGACCACTCTGCCCTTCACGCGCTTTGGTAAGTTTCTGTATCACCAGTGGATCTCTTCACCCGCAAACACCTTATCACGCTCTTTCATGGCTTTCGTTGTTTGCTCTGTTCCAGGTACATCACGGCGGCTAGTACCTTGGCATCCAGTGCCAGCTATATGTTCCAAAAGGACACCTTCAGGTACCTCATCCCCTCCAGGACGAAAACGCCCCCTTCCACGGGACACTGAGAAGATAATTTTAGGCATTTCCCTTTTAATTTGTTACCTTTTTAATTGATTTAATTCACCTCCACAATTTGCTGTTGATGTTTGGATAGCTTTACCTCGCCTTGTATAAAGAACCCACCCACCCATCAATTCATCCATCAATCAATCAATCCATTATTCCAGCCATACAATCATCTATCAATCAATCCATCCATCCATCAAACGCATTATTTTTAGATTACGTTTTATACTTTTGCACAGCTGTTATGCTACATCCCGTGTGATTTATACTTGAGTGAGTGCTGTATAAGTCGTATTCTGTAGGAAGTAGTACGCCGTATAGACTCTTGTGACCATATCTCAAGAGTTAATAGAAGATCAATTGGTGTGATGGTCTTGTGTCTGTATAGTCTTCAGGGTTACCCGTGAGGTGTGGGGGATGAGCAGGGCTTTCTCCTGAAAACGGGCTAGCTCCAGTTGCCACCAGTTATGGACAACCTGGTTGAAGTTCCGACGATGCCAACTGCAGGAAAACCACTCCATTAATTAATATTTTGCATTTTTTTAATTGTTCTTGTTATAATTCATAATTCATACTATCGAGCAAGATTTCAATAAATGGCGATTTTAGTGTGTCAAATTTATACCCGGCTAACAGGCCAACACTCGTGATCAGGACACAAATGACCACCACCAGTACCGTTGTCGTTGTTGAAGTACCACCTGAAAGTGTTATTCTTCTTTATATTTAACAACGGCAAAATAAATCAAGTACTCTTGGATGTTTCTTTGCTCTCTGACCTTGAACATTACAAGGCCCATCGGCGCCGGAGAATCCACAGACAGGCACATCTGGTGGGGGTTTGCGGTCACTCGTTGGCCAATCGACTGAGCCAGTCCACTCTAATCGTAGAGCTCGCGGTTTCGGGTATTGATAAGTCCCAACCAGCTGGCAAAGAAAGATGTACAACCATGAGCTTCAAAACAAAAACGCCAAAATGACAAAACTAATATTGTTAATATTTCCGCAATATTTAAATTCACAATACTCAGTGCCCAAGAGAACTGAACGCAAAGACAATAGCGCCGGAGTTTCTTTTCAATAAAGAACATAAAAAATGAACTATCTCAGTTTCAAATTTTAAATGATATATTTTTTATGAACACGCATTTTATTTAACATTAACTCGCTTTGGATTTCGGTTCTTTTATTAACACTTAATCATCCTTTTATTATTTATTTTGATTTCAATTTTTATGAACACAATTTAGGCCATACTTAAAGCAAAAAAAACAAACGTAAAATATATTAACTGCAGATTTTAAATAGTGCATTTGTCTGCGCACGTTTTATTTAAAGTGAAGCTGTATTTTTTGGCTCTTTTAATCAGCGTTTATTTCATTTTTAAATAATACATTTTATCCGCTACCTGAAGCGACATTGTGGCGGTGTTGAATCCAAAAATGTTGACGTCCAAATTTCGTGCTCGACCGGCATTGACGAATGCCCGTCCGGTGGATAAATTGAACGTTCGATTGGACATTCGCTGCGCTAATTTCCGACCATCCCAAAATCCGCTACTCTTTTCCGATTCATTAACCACAGCGGCAAAGAATTCAACGATGTCATATGAAGACTTGACGGAAAAGTTGTCCAACGGCCTGGTCTCATTGTTGTAGATGACGTTATTATAAAGTTCAAGTGATCTTTCAGCCAGGGCAGAATTCATTTCTTGAAGGTCATTTCCACCGGGTCGATACGCAATGAACAGGAAGGAACGAAAGGCCGAAAGGCTCTGGAGAAAAATTAATTATGTTTTACATACACACGTACACGTATGTCTTTATTTGAAATGTATATAAGGGACCATAATTTACTGCAAGGGGAGGGTCGCTAAACTGAGCCACCCAGCCGTAACTGGCTCCCTGGAGAGGTTGAACATGAATGAATACCTGAAATAAATGAAAAATTGCGTGTGCGTCATAGATTTTCAAGGAAGGTCGAGATGTTTCTATTTACTTACATATTCGTCGTTAGAAATTCCCAGTCGGTCTGCCATTTTCTACATAAATATGAACCAATTAGGAACGACGATACTAATTTAAATAACTAAGATTATAAATTTTCCATAAAAAATATTATTTATTTAAAAATATTTTACAATTGTTATTAAGATATTGTTGTTCATCTTTCTACAATGTACAGAATATTTTTCAAAACTATGCAGCTGTCCAGATCAGAATACGACTCCATTTTATATATTTATATATTAAATAACAAATTTCACTGAACGGAAGAAAATATCACAATAATTTTCTACTTTTGTTTAATAATAATAGTGGTTATTTTTAGGAGTTTCACATTTGCAGAGTTATGCGTGATGCAATTTAATATATCTATCTGAAAACATTGTGTATTTAACTAATTTAATACCAGGCAAACGCTTTGGGTTGAATCACTAGATGGGTTGAATCAGTCGGGTGGCGGAGGGCGCAGCGGGCGGTCTGTGTGAAGCTGAATGAGTGTTGTTTACAATTTACACTCGTAGCGCCCTCCGCCACCCGACTGATTCAACCCATCTAGTGATTCAACCCAAAGCGTTTGCTTGGTATGCATTGTAGTTCTACATTGGCTGGATGAATGACTAACCAGAAAGAGCGTCGCTGTTTTGCCAGACATCAATAGGACAAACACTGCAAAGGATTACACAGAAAGAACTCACAAGACAGCTAATTTGTTCACAGATGGTTGGAGGAAATATCCAGAACACTTGGGAATTGCCCAAATTCTACAAAATTGTTTAGACATATTTCAAATGTTATTTAAAGTCGCCGAAAATGGTCTTTTTCTTTTAAATAAAATATATTTGTTTTTAATTTAAATCAGAAATAATGGTTTAGAAATTTTGTATTTTATTTAAAATGGGATGCAGAGAAATTATTTTATTTTTATGGGAATTCCAATAACACATACGCAAGGTCTTTTAAGTAAACATGGCCACTCAAACTTTTCATGTTCAGCATGATTTGATTACTTGATTTTGTTTATTATCTGATCAAAATCCTTAAATTGATTGCCCGATTGGTCTAAAATTATAACACTACCACACTTTAATGGATTAATTGATTGATTGGTATTACCTCACTATTGGGAAGCTAGCCGATTGGTAAGTTCTTATAATATTTTATTTTATGGCGCGGCGGAGGTCACTGCACTCTGTTTTTAATTGATACTACAAGACTGCATACTTATTTGTTATGTAATGTATTTTATTTAAATTGGACTTGAGAATTCGCGCTTTATTTAAATAATGTTTTTATTTAAAATGTGCCATTTTATTTTGAATATATTCCAAAGATAATTTATATAATATCGCGGCGAACGAGAAATTTTAAAATAATATTTTTAATTTAATTTAAAATCCAAACACGTTATTAAAATTATAAAAATTATAAAAATTAAAATTAAAATTATTATTATTATAAATTGACAAGCGATGGCTTGAGCTCGCTACCTCGACTCTTTTGTTTGGCCAATGTGACGACGGTGTTGATGGAGCTATTACTCGTCATGTCCAACGAGTAGAGGAGGAAATTGAAGGTCTGATTGTTGGCTCGCGGTCTTGCCGATGCAAGCAGCTCTCGCTGGTCCAACAAAAGGTTCGCCAAATTACGGTAAAACACAGACAGTGCGTTGGTGTCCACCAAGATGGACACGTGATACCAGGCAAAGTAGGTGAGGATGTCGAGAACGATTCTCCCATAACCGATCAAAGTGCCGCCGACGGCCACCGCAGTGGAAGCTTCCCCTTCTGGATCGCTGAATTCCGTCTTGGAAAGAGCGCTAAATTAATCAAGGGCGTATAGAAATAAAATGGAAGACAGATGTGTGTGTGTGTTAAAGAGGCAATTGACATTGCAGGCACACCGAACATATATTTAGGTATTTTTTTGTAAACGTACTTGTTAAAAAGGATCCACCGAAATTCTGAAAATAAAACAGGTGACGGCAAGTGTATTTAAAATACGGCTTCCATTTTTTTGAGCTGGTTTTCTTTACAATTCAATTATTTTGCAAACAGGATTAGGAACTAAAAACAATTTTACCGATTTTACGGACGTTGCTGCTGCGCCTCGATTACCGCATCAGTGCTGAAGGCATTGTAATTGTACAGTTACCACTACATGTAAAACTGACAGTCGACGGGATATCTCAATAGTTCGTACTTTTCCGTACACGTTCTTATCTCCTCATTCTCGACTCACTCACGCACTTGCAACAAACTCGCGGAGCTTCACTTAAAACAAACTTACCGTTGGATCAAACTTACCGTTCGCTAGGCTCCAGATTCCGGCCTCATCAGTGCAAGCTACACGAAAATGGGAGACGCAATAACATTACGCCCCCACAACTACGCAAAAATAAAATCAAAATCAAATTAGGAAATAAATATAATAAACTATAAATATATATTAAAAAAGATATAATCAAAATAAAATCAGGAAATAAAACATAATAAACAAGATTTGTCAATCAGACTAAGTCATGTGGCCAGTTTTAATTAATTGATCTCACGTGAAGTAACGAGGGCATAGCAGGTTTCCCGGTTGGTGCGACGGAAGTAGTACTCGGCCAGCATCGCGGCGTTCTGCGCCGACACGTCCGGACAATTCTGCAATGAAGCGTTATACAAAAAGGTCACGGAGACGTTCAAGAATCCCGCGTAATTCCGGTTGACCCTCCGCACGGCCAGATCAAAGGCCGCCCCAGTGAAGACCACGTCGGCGATGAGGGTGGTGTTGTAGGCCAGGGATGTCACGATCTCTATCTGCTTCACTGCCATCGAAACCGATAAAATCCCCACAAAAGAAGCAGCAATCAGGCACAAATTATGGAACAACATTTCCCAGCGCAAAAATTATCTTTCACGCCGGAAATTATTACATATGAACGTCGACTTTCTTTTCACACCATTTTCGGTTGAAAGGTAATGTGATGTGGGATCATTACGCCCTTTCCTAAGATCCTTATAGGTCTCAAATTATAGGTGATTAAATGTATGCGCGGCACCCTTGTCAGTAGACCCCGCCTCTCGGAAGGAAGAAAGTGGACTGCGGGGGGTGCGATTTTATTATAGATGATGAATTACATGCCGGACAGTTATGGAAATCCCAATTATACGGTCTCCAGACATTGCACACCCTCCCGAAAAACAATATCCGAAATAATGGTTAAAATTAACAACAGTTACAATTTCTCTCAAATACCGTTCCATATTGCGTAACAAAGCAGCTTGTAACTCTTTTTAATCCTTGAAGTAAAAAAAGTAAAAGGGTGACCAAACAGAGTATCATTTATGACATCAATTTTATTGGGATTTTGAAGCTTTTTCCGGAATAAGTTTGAAAAGTCTGAAATGAAGCAAAACTTGTCGATATCAAAAGTTTTGGCAAGCACAGAGTGTAAAAATACTTGAAGTGTTAATAAAGGATGAGTACAATGCCAATTGACCACTGGTCAGTCCTTTTAGTTGTCAAAGTATCTCTTCCTTTTTCTGAATTTGATTGTCCCAACTTTGCGTCATGTGAGAAGGATGACGGGTTAATTCGAAGACAAGAATTTATTTCTATTTTTTTCACAGCCCTCAAACTGGTTGGTCCTACCAAATCATTTTGTGCTCAATGAGGGAGTATTTAGGGAAAACTGACCATTGAACCAAGTCCAGAATTGTATCTGTTTTTTTGCATCCAATTTTGGGATGCAATTATGAATTCATTTTGGTACGGACAAAAAGATCGACCGCCAAATTGTAACGTATTGTGGTATCCATAAAGGGTTTCAATTAAGGTTCGAATTACTGTCATTTCTTTTGCCAGGGTCATCGTAATAATGAATTGAGCTGTGTGTCTGTATTGCGGAGGGATTAAGGTCGGGTCACACGAAAAGGGCATATGTGTCAAGGGAGGAATAAGTTTTGATTTGTGACGGTGATTTTTAATTAGGGATGTTTATATCCGATTGTAGTTTCTGTTGTAGAGTCAGTCACGAACAATGAGTACAATTAGTAGAATCCGGAGCCTCGCCCTTTGGACATTTACATCGTGATCATCATATTTTCACAAAAAAATGTTAACACTGTCAGACTGCTAATTGGACCAACTTGTGTTTGCGTTCTTGCGTCCAGGCGGTTTCACTGTTACTCCGGAGATCGCTGCTGGCTTGTCCAGCAATTTCTCTTCGACAAGCAGTCTGTCTGTCTGTCTGTCTGTCTGTCTGTCTGTCTGTCTGTCTGTCTGTCTGTCTGTTTGTCTGTATATCTGTCTGTATATCTGTCTGTCTGTCTGCCCAGCTACCTAAATAAAAATGAAGCGCCGATCGTTAGAACACAGGCAATAACGAGAATAACTACAGTAGTTATCGTTGGACACCCTAGAAAGCCGTGAAAAGGGACGCTATCGAGTCTGCATATAACCCGGAAGAAACGCGAGTTTTGAATTGACTCTGTGCTACGCAAGGTTCATTGTTTGGCTGAAAACCCACATGGAGGAATATCCGATGGCGGTCTTCCATCGGCAGTGGCTCACTCAATTGAGCCGATCCATTCCAAGCGTCGGCCGCGCTCCTTAATGAACTAGTAAGACCCCACCAGCTGCAAAATCATATGGACTCCATTTTGATTTAGCTTGATTGACTCTAACCTTGTGTTCATTAGAGAAAGCCAACGGACCTTGAGGGTTTTTGTTGCTATTGAAACCGAAAATATTCAAATTCCAGTTACGTGTTCGACCGGTATTGACAAACGCTGGTCCGGAAAATATATTGAACGTTCGGTTTAAGATCTGTTGAGCAAGCCTTCAACCGTTCCATTAACCGTTGTTCGCTTATTTTTTATATTTTCATTTTACTTATTTACTGCACTAATTATATTAATTACTTATAAGCTTTAATTATTTATTTACAGTACTTCATGGATACCTTATTTACTTATGGTCCATTCTTTATTGCTCTATATAATTACTTCAATCATTTTTACTCAATTTTAATTTATTTAGTTTTACATTACTGTTTTATTTTAATCTCTTCATTTAGGAAACTGAAGGAAGCAGGAAACGCTTGAAATCATCCAGTGAAATCTTGAAATTAATATTATATTTTCATCGCCACTACTCCGGCTGGAATGAAACTATTATCCAAAGCTATTTTCGTCTAAATACTACAGCAACTTCATGAATATTACTGGAAGAATGTTGACTGCAGGTTTGTCGTTTACCCTTTGATTTTATCAGCAACATTTCAGTTCTTAAAACCAACCTGTGAGGCATTGTTGTATAAAGTGGTATTATGGAGATTTCTAGGCCTCTCTGCAAGGTCGGAGTTGAAATCAGCCTCATCGGGTGGAATAATAAAGACCGAAAGGCGGTTATGCTCTTTCAAACAAAGATTTATGCTTTATAACTTGTATTACCGTAGAGGGAGGGTCGCTAAATTGCGAAAGGAACCCGTAGTTGATTCCCATTAGGGGAAGGACATGTATAAAGACCTGAGCCTAGAAATGGAAGGTTAGCTGTGCGAACGCTGAATAACGAACGAACTGACAAGGGAATTCCACCACTCTCGAAGGTGAAATCTTACACATCCGTTAATTTTGTAGTATGCGTCCACATTATGTGATGCCGTTTCCATCGAGAATAATAAATAAAAACGTGTGTAAACAATTTTATAAAAATAAAAATGTATTACGTGGTGGTACATAGATGGCGCTGTTAATGTTAATATATGCCGTCTCAGTTGATTGAGGTATTCGGCTACAGTCGTTATTGGTTCGTTTCTGTCGTTGATAAGGACTATACATTTAATAGTAACACCGATACATGTAGCAATCAATGTAGGAATGTAGCAATCAACTGAGGCGGTATACGGTAACATTGGCAGCGCCATCTACGTACCACCACGTAGTACATTGTTATTTTTAGAAAATTCCTCCACACGTTTTTATTTTGTTTCTCGATGGAAACAGTATCACATAATGTAAACACACACTAAAAAATTAACAGATGTGCAAGATTTCACCTTCGAGAGTGGTGGAATTCCCTTGTGAGAAATGGTTTGAGGACTATAAAGTCTCTTCGGTGTACATAATTTCCATCAGCTATTCCCAGTCAAGCCGCCATTTTCTAAGGCACAAACAATGAAAAGATCATGCACCCCGTCCCGGGCCTCGTCCTGTCTACAGTCTCAATCCTTGGCTTACTTAACACATACAAGAAAAGACCACGCCGTCTTGATAGGCGTCAGCATTAGAAACACTGAAGAGGGCAAAAAAAATTAAATTTGAATTTCAGACAACCACGAGCGTGAGTATTGACTGTTTTGGGTTTCCGCCAATCTCATCTGTATATATATATATCTTTTTCTGTCTGTCCCTCCAACTGCCTACCCGTCTTCCTGCCCCTCTGTCTGGCTGTCTGTCTGTTTGTCTGCCTGCCTGCCTGCCTGTCTGTCTGTCTGTTTGTCTGCCTGGCTGTTTGTCTGCCTGGCTGTCTGTTTGTCTGTCTGTCTGTCTGTCTGTCTGTCTATCTGTCTGTCTGTCTATTTGTCTGCCTGCCTGCCTGTTTATCTGTCTGTGTCATATTTTAGTATAACAATATTATATTTATCATTACCTTTTTTGCGTGGCCACCGCGATCACATTGCCCATTGAATCGTTGTTCTATAAAATCGATCTGAAAGTTGAAAAGATCAAAAAGTTTCAGCCAACGTAAATATAATAATAACTGACTATTTGGACAAAATTTTCACTGAGAAGTGGAACGAAAGCGGGCGCATTGGTAATTCAAACAAAAAATTCGCACTCGCAATTGGGAAAAAGATTTTCCCCCTGAATGAAAAATTGCGACACAGATTGTCACGGACCAAATAAAATAAATATGGCCAATTTTCAAATTCTAAGAGATATATAGTTCCGACAAAGATTGTTACCGACAATAACAAGCAAAACATTATAGTGTTCAGTGATGCTTGGGAAAGACTTGAAATTAAGATTGAGAATTCATGCAGAAAGGAACGATTTTCACAGGGCCTATTCTAGTGCGGGGAATCACTTCATGATATTTATTTCCTCGGTATAGTCCTGCAATTATAGTTTCTGTAAAAATTATTCCACTATCGCAGCTTGGAGATTCCTCGGAAAACAAACAAATTTCTTTGTGCCACAGCGTAATATTATTTTTCAAAACAGTGATCATTTTGGGACTATTTAAATAAAACAATGTCGGATGATCCTGGATATGCCCTTTTAAAAATCCTTCGCAGTGGGGACGATGGGTGATGCCTACCGTCGGCCAGACCCCAGATCCCGATTCCTTCATTGCAAGCTACAAATATAATTTTTATGCGAGGAATGATTAGGGCAACCCGGCTTTTGATTTTCACTGTTGCTTTCTGACTAGAAACGGTCAGACAGAAACGCTGCTTTCTTGGAGTAACGAATCCCCACACCTATCGAAACTGTCCCAAACGCAGTAAGTCTGACGAAATTCGTTCATTAAAACTTTTAAAAGAATGTCTAAATGGGAGAAGACTTGATGACGTTATGTAATCGCATTTATGTAACGATTATAGATTAATATGCATGGTGAAAACGAGCATAAAACAAAAGAATTGACTCTTTTTACCACATACTTCATTTCTTTCTCGTTCTTTCTCTTTCAGTTCCAAAGCTATGTGGCCACCCTGATAACTCAATAGCTCAATTCATCACAATCGCTTGCTTTTTCGCCAGGCCAAATTCAGTTGCCCCAGCCGATGAGACAGACACTATTTCATTTAAAAAACCCAGAAACTCATTGACAGAATAGAAATAAAAACCGAAAACCGAAAAAACATCTACATACAATAGTATAAAAATTGGACACCTCTACTCGCTCGGTTCCTTGTCGAGATCAAGCCTATTCAAGGGAATGATTTCCTGCGCATGGGGAATGTCCAATCGGATTTTACTATTCGCACGACGTGATGAAACGGATGAAACACGGTGAGGACTGCCGCCCAGTCGAATATCGAAACTTCCGCGAGGGCTCGCCACCGCCGAACAGCACTTTTTCCGTAGCCGACTGCAGATGGACGGCGAGATAGACAGCTCCAAGACGTGGTCCGGCACGTCGGTGGGCGGGAAGATCTCCACACTGGGCGGTCCGTTGGTGGAGGTAAAGGGCGCACTCAACCGGCCTGAGCAAGGGAAGGATATCACGGTTAGATTGAAAGCTCGAGGCAGACACAGAACTGTCGTTGCAAGACGAAGATGGGTGATTGACTTACGTTGAAGGCCGTGCAGGCGGCGGAGAAAGAAGGGGTAGATGTGATGACAGCCGGTGACATGACTGACGCGGGACCGGAATTCCGCCGAACTGAGGGAGTAGACGATGGGGTTCATCGCACCGTTCAGGGGAAACACAAATGTGACAATCCAGGCGTACGAGTCATCTGAAAGGAGTCCGAGATAGAGAGATCTAAAGGTTAGAGCTGTTTCGAAAGAAAGCCTGACAGACATTTGACAGACAACCCGGCGGACAAACAGACAGACAGACAAACAGACAAAAATGCAGTCAGACAGGAGTATTCAGACAAACCAGGAGGCAGGCACTAGGTAGTACCATATATCAACTTGCTTGGCAGTTGGATAGTTTCCCGCATCCAATTCTTACCGGGAACTTTGTAGTCACTGAGTGCGAGGATCTTGAAGACAAAGGTCGGTATCCAGCAGCAGAGATTGACAAATACCAGCACAAAGAACCGCCACATCAACTCCCGTTCCTGCCGCTCATCCGCCCCGACCGGCTTCTCCGATTGCCGCCACTTGCGAATGGACAAAAAAATCCCCCCATATGACAGAATAATCAGGAGAATCATAAAGCCATTCAACCCGATCAGCACGACCAGTGAGTAAACCCAGCCGTTGAGATGCGGCTCCTGCAGGTAGAGCGGCAGACAGACACCGTTGTTGCCGTAATAGGCGTGAGTCCGATCACCCCATTGGAATGCCGGTATAATTGCAATGGCTACACCGAAAATCCACAGAATGAGCAGGATCAAGCGGACCACGGCGAGCGAACACTTTGGTTTATGGAGGCCAAAAGCAATTGTAACGAAACGGTCCACCGCGATGAAGGTAAGAATCATCATGCTGATTTCCGCTGAAGACATCGCTGAACAGATCGAAAATTTAGCTAATCGCGCCCGTGTGTGTGTGTGCGCCTGTGTGTGTCTGTCTGTTTGTCTGTTTGTCAGTTTCTCTGTCTGTCTGTGTGAGGTTAGAAGCCTTCCATTACCGACGATTCCGAGGGCTTTGCACTTGGCGCTGTGCACCCATTCGATGGCGTCTGCGCTGTAGTGCCCCTTGAAGAGCTCGTTATGGTAGCATATGCCGAGGAGGTAGACACCGGTCAGAAGATCCGAAACTTCAAAAGCACAAAGTGTTGCTACTGTTATTCGTCGAGAACGGCTGCATAAGAAGGACTCACAGGAGAGATGCTTTACAAAGAGAGACATCACACGGGCATCGCGGACGACCATGTCGTGAATGCCAGATTTTATGGAACTATCCAAGTACCTGTAGCGACCCACTTGGCTGATTGAAAAATACGTCCAAATGAATTTTCGGTTAATCACACACAAGAGCTACTATACCATCGGGCAGAGAATACAGCAAGATTAGACAGGATGGTGAAGATGCCCAACATCCAGGCGAGAGTCACAAGGAGCGGACTGACTAAGAGATCTTCGAAGGAGGAGATTCCGTCGCTTTTCGGCGTGCAGTTCCGAATCTGCGGCGCGGAGAAGCAGTAGTAGAGCTTCTCAAACATCCTGTATGACATTGCGGTCACTTAATTCAATTCAATAAAGTAATGTCAAACAGACATCAATGTTAGAGACAGGGAGGCTTCAAAAGAGTAGATGTATACATATGAACAAATGCCAAGATAGATAAACAGGCATTCAAAGAGGAAAGCAGACAAACAACGACTATAACACGGTCAAGCAGACACACAGACCAATAAACAGGCTGGCTGGCTGGCTGGCTGGCTGGCTGGCTGGCAGGCAGGCAGGCAGGAAGGGTGGCAGGTAGAAGCAGGATGGCAGGCAGGCAGGCAGGATGGCAGGTAGAAGCAGGCAAGCAAGCAGACAGGCAGGCAGATCGAGATAGACAAACAGAGAGACAAAAAGACAAAAAGACGGGCAGATAGACAGACCGAGCGACAAATCGACAAATAGACAACCACACAGACAAACAGACACTCAGACACACAGACAAACACACAGACAGACAAACAGATGGATGGACAGACGGACCAACAAGCAAACAGACAGCAAGACAGATGGTGGGTTGGTGAATGAACTCACACAACACAGGATGGAGCTAGAGACCGAAACATGGCTTCGTTGATGTTCTTTATCTCGACTCCACGAAGGTCCCTACAAACAACCCACCGTTCACAATCAAGACCTCAGTAAAGCCTCTATCGATCTCTAAAATTCACTTACAGCGTGGTACAGTTGAAGTTACGAAAGAGGTTTTCCGGAATAAACTCTATCGGATTGTATGCTAATTCCCTGGTGGAATGCACAAAAGGGGAACCGGTTGACGTTAATGCGTTTACAGTGAGGCAGTGACCATATGTCCTCTCCCACCCTTACAGATGACGTAATTGAGAGTTCCGGTGAAACAGGTTTTCCGGTAGATGAGTGATCAGATTGTGACTTAAATTCCTGTGAACAAAGAAACACAAAATATAGAAGTCTTTTTACTTTCAGCCAGGCGACAAGATGAAAGAAATGTATAATCAAGTAAGTATATGGCAGCATTACAAAGTACGAAGTTGCTCTGCACCATCAAAGGCATCTGGTTCGATAACACTGATGCGATTCATGGAGAGGTCCCTAAACATGAAATTAATTGTGTAATTTGCGTTGGAAATGTGAAAATTAAACTGCAAAGTGGTAAAGGACAGAGGTACAAATACTTACAGATTTCTAAGTTCTCGCATGCCGTTAAATGTGCCGTTTTTCAGACGACTGACTTTATTACCGCGAAGATCACTGCACAGAAAACGAAGGAATGAAAGGCAAAATCGTGTCTGTCTGTATGTCTATATATGTCTGTCTGTTTGTTTATGTATTTCTATCTGTATGTTTATGTATGTCTGTCTGTATGTCTATGTATGTCTGTCTGTATGTCTGTTAATATGTGTTTCTATCTGCTGCCTGCTAATTCACTTACATGAGCACAGTATGAATCAGGTTTCGCAGCATGCCGGGTCGCTCAAGAGTCACGCGGTTTTCCATTAGATCGCTTGAAAATCGGAACACTTCTCCTTTACCAATTTGTTATAGAACACTCACCGCTCCAGACGAAGTCCGCGTACGTGCACTTACAGCCACATTATGGAAGAGTTCTTCGCGAAAGTATCCGGGTACCAATCCACCAAGGAATTATTTTCTAAAAACCTGTGTAAAAGCAATCGGTGTGTGATTTGGGCGCATAAACTGTACAACGACTGCCAAATTACTCAAGGGATCGAAAACGATCCTAAACGTAAATACCTACAGTGTGCAGACATTGAGTCCAGCAAACGTCCCGTTCAGAAACAGTGTGAGATTGTTGTAGGAGAGGTCACTGTAAAGAGACAGACAACTGTCAGCATGACAAAGTCACTCGTACAGTACGGTAGTTTCCATAAAACTTGACAATACACAGTAGCTAGGTTGTGGTGGCGGAACGCCATGGGCAAGATAGTGCGTAGACCGTTGTGGGAGAACTTCCTAAAGTAACCAAAGAACATCACATGCCTATCCGACCTAATACATAAATAGATGCCCAGACAAACAAACAAACAGACAGACACCGACCGACCGAACTACCGACAGAAAGATAGGCAGATATAGTAAAACAGAAAAGCAGACATTACTCACATGGAAATGAGATTGTTCATGGAAGAATATACACCCTTTTGCTCGCTGATTGGAAACAGGCTTGATAGATTACGATTAATATCCATGATCGTGCTAGAAAACAGCCACTTTAATACAAAGACGCCCAACATGTCCTAAACGCCAGCACGTACAGCTGTACAGGGGATGGTTTCACAGCATTCAACCGAATCAGCTTCGAATTTGTCCAGCACAGCAGATTAAACGGCCCATCCTCTCCCGGATGACATTTGCATGTTCGGGGCAAATTTCTGAACGCTGTAAACGAGATTCAGACAACGTAGTTTGGAACTCCCCCATCACATTCGAAACAGCAGAGACAAAACTTACCGCAGGGGAACTGAGTCTCTTCGCCAGTCATAGTCTCGTCACATCCATCCGCCATTTCCGTGCAATTGGAATCCATCAACGGTATCACTTCTCTAGCATCCGACGGTTCCACTGAGTCATAAGGGTTGTTTTTCGACCGCTGGACTCGCTCCCTACAGGGCTGGACGAATTCTTGAAAATCGTCGTATGTCAAAAATCTCGACGCTAAAAGGAGAACACAATTCATCACTGAAGTTAAAAATGAAATATATGTAGCGACATATCTGTCTGGGCATAAAAGCAGAGAATCGCAACTGCCAGGCAGGTAGAATAAATTACAGACACACTTGCAAATAAAACGACGAACAGAGATTTAGATAGAGATAGACAGATAGATGACAAACAAACAGACAGACAGACAGACAGACAGACAGACAGACAGACAGACAGAAAACCAGCCAGCCAGCCCTTACTGCATTGAGGATATTCGTCGTCCTTGTTTGGGCAGTCTGGAAAGCCATTACACCAAAGCTGTTGCGAAATGCAAGTCACGGAATCATTACACTGCAAATAGTATTTCGGACAGGCAGCTCCCACACGGATTACACCAGCAGAGCTATCCGACTTTTTTCGTCGCGTTCTATGCAACGGCAACCGGTCTTGACGCCCTTGTCCTTTAAACATACAACTTTCAGATAAACCTTTGCTCCATTCGTAACTGATTCAAATGACCCTTATTCGAAACAATAAACAAAACCGTACCGCAGTCAAAGGCCTCGTCGTCGGCACCTGGACAGTCTACCACGCCGTCACACCTACGATACTCCTCCACGCAAGTCTCTCTATCCCCGCACATCATGAAGCCTAACGGGCACTTAATCGCTTCCAAATCCGCTGTGACAGACAAACGAATCGCTACAAGACAGCAATAGACCCCCAGCACCACGAAAGATTCAGCTCCCGAATGCAGAAATCTCATCCCGAAAACGGCATCTAAATTACGTCAGCAATCGCCGAACTCCAAAGGACCCTAGGCAGAAACCCGAGTTATAAGAATCCCAATGTATGTTTATCTTCCTGTCTAACTTTCTGTTGTCTTCCTGACGGACTGTTTGTTTGTCTCTTTGTCTGTCTGTCTGTCTGTCTGTCTGTTTGTCTGTCTGTCAGCCAGTCTGCCTGTATTTCTCTCTGTCCGCTTGTTTGCCTTTCTGTCTGGCTGCCTGTCCGCACTATCTGTCCCCTGCGTCTGATCATGTACCATCCCAATTCTCTCCTTACTTGATCCAGTTACTCCGCGTGTGAACTCCAGACGCAAAAGCAGACGACATGGAATCCTAAGAAGAAAGCAAAAACGTTGACGACATCGTGCAGGAATGCCAACAAAAGCACCACACAACAACCAACGATCACCACCACCCGTAAGACATACACACACACTCCTAATTTATCCACACCAACAATAACACCTCCCACGATGAAGCATGGAACAGACCAACGAACCGGGCCATAAAGTTACTACAACATATATTTCCGGTACGCGACTTCCACTACGCGTACTGTACTCACCATATCAAATGCAGGCAGTATATGACCAACCTAGCATACTAATCTCCAATTTCAATAGCCTTCAATTGATCAGGAACGCAGCCTGTGAAAAAGTGTTCGATTTCAGGTCGACACTTTTTCAGTTCAGCCCTCAGGCTCATATTGTGTATTCACCCATACACAGACAACACACAATTTTGTCATGCAGATGATGATCCATCACGCTGCTATAAAAGTGACTATTTTTAAAGGGCCTCGTTTTTTGCTGCTGCTGCTCCTGCCGGGCTGTCAATCAATTGAGGCCTCAACCGGATGGAACGGGCGGAACATGGACGAGCATATCAATTGGCGGTGTTGTAAACGCTCATCATCATGCAATAGCAGTAACTGCATGTGCATATAGGCGAAGATAGGATGGGGTTAGGCGCGTGGGGTGGGGTGATTGGACAATCGGTTACGCAGGCATTAACTTGTCATCACCGATCATTATACAAATAGGAGAGATCCGTTCGAAGTATCCAAGTAAAGAGGCCTCCGGGAAGTGAGAATTTTAGATAGATTGACGGGATCACGCGACAGTTTGCGGCCTGATTGTCTGTCTGTCGGACACAGGCTTGACTGTCTACCTGTCTGTCTGATAGAGGTTCGATTGTATGTTGTCTGTCTGTCTGTGTGACGTACAGAGGCTTGACTGTTTGTTGTCTGTTTGTCACCTTTCATCCGGCCAATCGCTCAGTTGTCTGTGAGTGACTGACTGTGCGTGAAAGGTGTCGTCTAAATGAATACATAACCGTGCTCGTTTTTGTACGTACGTCTGAAGGAAGACTCGCAGTTCGGGAGACTTCAGAGGGATTGCTACTTCCGTGTCATTATTTCCTTCCTTCCGGACGGTTACGTGTGTAGTCCTTCCCTGTCGTGCTGGTATTTGAAACGAATGGTGATGATGATGTCTCCCACCCGGATGGGATCATCGGTCTTGTGTGGGGGCGACGTTGTCGCGGTGACCGGCTATGCGCGTGGGCGGAGCGGATCAGCAGGGATGATACACACGCGGGTGGTGGCTGAATTAGCCGGGAGAGGGAGTTAGGCTAAGGAGTTGATGGTGATGGTTGGTGGTTCTTTCACGGTGTCTGAAATAAAATGAAGATGGTCCAGGAGGAGAACGACGTAAGAGTGCCTGAGTGAAAAGTGAGCAGCAGAGATAGCTATTTAAGCAGGCACGTGAACAAATAGACAAATAAATAGACACACCGATACCCAGGCAGGAAGACAAACAGACAAGTCACAGATCCAGTAAATAACTACACTCCCCAAAAGACAACACAAACCCTCTGCCCCTATAAAACGGTAGGTACACGAAGATCAACAAGACTGACATGCAAGACGCAGATACATTGAACAGACCCACGGAATACAAAATGAAGATCTAAAAACTTAGCAAAGAGAGACAAATGCACAGGCAGGCAGTCAGAGACCAGATAGGCAGGCACAGAAGTTAGACAGGAATGCAGGCAGGCAGACAGACAAACATACTGCCAACCAGCCAACCTGACAAATAAGATAGGCAGACAGGCAAGCGAGCGGACAGACATGCAGACAGACACGCAGGCAGACATGCAGACAGACAGACAGAAAAACAGACAAATAGGCAGATACTCAAACAGAAAGCCACAGAGTTCTACGAAACGTGCTCACGGAGAGGTAGATGTACCTGGTGGACGCGGCCGAATAATTTTTAAAGTCCGTTAAAGTCCGCTAAACCGAATCAAAAGCCAAAAAAGCCAAAAAAGTCGGGCTATAAAAAATCAGCGATGGCGCGCGCGGCGTATGAAAATGACGCGTCTGGTTATGGAATAATCAAAATTAACGAGTTTTGCTTCCGGTGACGTGAATCTCATGAGATCTGGCTGGTTAAAACGGGAAGAACGGCCTCGTGGGACTAACAGAATGCGTAACCGCAAATGAAGTAAGCAAATCACTTATCCCCTTGACTGCGTTCACAGGCAAAGTGGATTAGGACTCGCGGGATCTGCACTTCCTGGTTTTGTTTTGTTTGTATGTAGCCGGCCGAGATGCCGATGTACTGACTGATTAGCAAGTCGGCGGCAAGCACATGCCACAACGAACATCCTGATTGAGGAGCACGGAATAACACAACGTGACGTCACTCAAACTCGGAACAAAAAAACTCGTAGATTACTTAAATTGACTTTAGGTTTCATATCTATTCCTAACTTCAAATTCAGTTTCCCCAGCCGATGAAACAGACACCGTTTTACTATAAAAACCCGGAAACTCATTGACAGAATAGAAATAAAAACTGAAAACAGAAAAAACATCTACATACAATAGTATAAAATTGGACACCTCTACTCGCTCGGTTCCTTGTCGAGATCAAGCCTATTCAAGGGAATGATTTCCTGCGCATGGGGAATGTCCAATCGGAGATTACTATACGCACGACGTGAGGTAACGGATGAAACACGGTGAAGACCGCGAGGACTTGCGACCGCCGAGCGGCACTTTTTCCGCAACCGACTGCAGATTGACGGCGAGATGGACAGCTCCAATACGTAGTCCGGCAAATCGGTGGGCGGGAAGATCTCCACACTGGGCGGTCCGTTGGTGGAGGTAAAGGGCGCACTCAACCGGCCTGAGGAACGGAAGGATATTACGGTTAGATTGGGAGCTCGAGGCAGACAGACAGAACCCTCTTTGCAAGACGAAGATGGGTGGTTGACTCACGTTGAAGGCCGTGCAGGCGGCGGAGAAAGACTATGTAGATGTGATGACAGCGGGTGACATGATTGACATGTGACCGGAATTCCGCCGAACTGAGAGAGTAGACGATGGGGTTCATTGCACCGTTCAGGGGAAACACAAATGTGACGATCCAGGCGTATGAGTCATCTGAAATGAGTCAGCGATTTAGGGATCTAGAAATTAGAGCGGTTGAGTTGAGTAGAATGAGGTTGAGAAGCAGACAGACAGACAGGCAGGCAGACAAGCAAACAGATAAACAAATAAACAGGCAGACAGGCAGAGAGACAAACAAACAGAAGGCAGGCCCTAGGTAGTACCATATATCAACTTGCTTGGCAGTTGGATAGTTTCCCGCATCCAATTCTTACCGGGAACTTTGTAGCCACTGAGTGCGAGGATCTTGAAGACAAAGGTCGGTATCCAACAGCAGAGATTGACAAATACCAGGACAAAGAACCGCCACATCAACTCCCGTTCCTGCCGCTCATCCGCCCCGACCGGCTTCTCCGATTGCCGCCACATGCGAATGGACAAAAAAATCCTCCCATATGACAGAATAATCAGGAGAATCATAAAGCCATTCAACCCAATCAGCACGACCAGTGAGTAAACCCAGCCGTTGAGATGCGGCTCCTGCAGGTAGAGCGGCAGACAGACACCGTTGTTGCCGTAATAGGCGTGAGTCCGATCACCCCATTGGAATGCCGGTATAATTGCAATAGCTACGCCGAAAACCCACAGAATGAGCAGGATCAAGCGGACCACGGCGAGCGAACACTTTGGTTTATGGAGGCCAAAAGCAATTGTAACGAAACAGTCCACCGCGATGAAGGTAAGGATCATCATGCTGATTTCCGCTGAAGACATCGCTGAACAGATGGAAAATTTCAGCCAATCGTATCTGTCTATCTGTCTGTCTGTGTGGGGTTAGAAACCTTTGATTACCAATGACTCCGAGGGCTTTGCACGTTGCGCTGTGCATCCATTCGATGGCGTCTGCTCTGTAGTGCCCCTTGAAGAGCTCGTTATGGTAGCATATGCCGAGGAGGTAAACACCGGTCAGGAGGTCCGAAACTTCAAAAGCACAAAGTGTTGCTACTGTTATTCGTCGAGAACGGCTGCATAAGAAGGACTCACAGGAGAGATGCTTTACAAAGAGAGACATCACACGGGCATCGCGGACGACCATGTCGTGAATGCCAGATTTTATGGAACTATCCAAGTACCTGTAGCGACCCACTTGGCTGATTGAAAAATACGTGCAAATGAGTTTTCAGTTTTCAGTTATTCACACACAGGAGCTACTATACCATCGGGCAGAGAATACAGCAAGATTAGACAGGATGGTGAAGATGCCCAACATCCAGGCGAGAGTCACAAGGAGCGGACTGACTAAGAGATCTTCGAAGGAGGAGATTCCGTCGCTTTTCGGCGTGCAGTTCCGAATCTGCGGTGCGGAGAAGCAGTAGTAGAGCTTCTCAAACATCCTGTATGACATTGCGGTCACTTAATTCAAGTCAATAAAGTAAAGTCAAACAGACATCAATCTTAGAAACAGGGAGGCGTGAAAACAGTAGATGCATACACATGAACAAATGCATAGATAGATAGACAGGCATACAAACAATCAAAGAGGAAAACAGACAGACACCGACTATAACACGGTCAAACAGACATACAGACCAAAAGACAGGCTGAAAGGCTGGCAGGCTGGCTGGCTGGCTGGCTGGCAGGCCGGCAGATAGAAGCAGACAGACAGACAGACAAATAGACAGACAAACAGAAAAACAGACAGACGGACAAACAGACAAAGACAGACAGACTGAGAAACAAACAGACAGCAAAATAGAGGGTCAGTAGGCGGATTGAACTCACACAACGCATGATGGAGGTAGAGACCGAAACATGGCTTCGTTGATGTTCTTTATCTCGACTCCACGAAGGTCCCTACAAACAACCCCCCGTTCACAATCATGACCTCAGTAAAGCCTCTATCGATCTCTAAAATTCACTTACAGCGTGGTACAGTTGAAGTTACGAAAGAGGTTTTCCGGAATAAACTCTATCGGATTGTATGCTAATTCCCTGGTGGAATGCACAAAAGGGGAACCGGTTGACGTTAATGCGTTTACAGTGAGGCAGTGACCATATGTCCTCTCCCACCCTTACAGATGACGTAAATGAGAGTTGTGCTGAAACAGGGTATCCGGTAGATGAGTAATCAGATTGTGACTTAAATTCCTGTGAACAAATAAACAGAGAATATAGAAGTCTTTTCACTTTCAGCTAGGCGACAAGACGAACGAAATGTATTATCAAGTATATGGCGGCATTACAAAGTACGAAGTTTCTTTGCATCAACGAAGGCATCCGGTTCGATGACACTCATGTTATTCATGGAGAGGTCTCTAAACATAAAACGCTTTTAAATAATTTGCGTTGGAAGTGTGAAAATTAAACTATAAACTGGTAAAAAACGGAGGTACAGACACTTACAGATTTCTAAGTTCTTCCATGCCGTTAAATGTGCCATTTTTCAGACGACTGA
This sequence comes from Hypsibius dujardini, assembly GCA_001579985.1. Taxonomy (NCBI): domain Eukaryota; kingdom Metazoa; phylum Tardigrada; class Eutardigrada; order Parachela; family Hypsibiidae; genus Hypsibius; species Hypsibius dujardini. Next base: position 29,391 of record LRSR01012120.1, read on the forward strand.
CTTTGTTCCCGCGAAGATCGCTGCACAGAAAACGAAGCAATCAAAGGCGAAGTCCTGTTCGTCTGTCTGTTTGTCTTTCTGTTTGTTTATATGTGTTTCTATTTGCTGCCTGCAAATTCACTTACATGAGCACAGTATGAATCAGGTTTCGCAGCATGCCGGGTCGCTCAAGAGTCACGCGGTTTTCCATTAGATCGCTTGAAAATCGAGACACTTCTCCTAGACTAATGTGTTAGGGAACACTTACCGCTCCAAATGAAGTCTACGTATGTGCACTTACAGCCACATTACAGGAGAGTTCTTCGCGAATGTATCCGGGTGCCAATCCACCAAGGAATTGTTTTCTAAAAACCTGTGTAAAAGCTGTCGGTGTGTGATTTGGGCGCATTAACTGTACAACGACTGCCAAATTACTTTAGGGATTGAAAGCGATCCTAAACGTAGATACCTACAGTGTGCAGACATTGAGTCCAGCAAATGTCCCGTTCAGAAACAGTGTGAAATTGTTGTAGGAGAGGTCACTGTAAAGAGACAGACAACTGTCAGCGTGACAAAGTCACTCGTACAGTACGGTAGTTTCCATAAAACTTGACAATACACAGTAGCTAAGTTGTGGTGGCGGAACGCCATGGGGAAGATAGTGCGCAGACCGTTGTGGGAGAACGTCCTAAAGTAACCAAAGTACATCAGATGCCTATCCGATAGACAAGCAACCAATACATAAATAAATGCATAGAGAGATAGACAGAAAGACAGACACAAACAGACACAAAGATAGGCAGGCAAGCAGACAGGTAGGTAGGTAGGTAGGTAGGCAGGCAGGCATGCAGACAGGCAAGCAGACAGGCTGACAGATAGATAGACAGACAGACAGACAGACAAACAGACAGACAGACAGACAGACAGACAGACAGACAAACAAACAGACAAGCAGGCAGACAGGCAGGCAGACAGATTGACAGACAAACAGACCGACCGGACTACCGACAAACAAATAGGCAGATATAGTAAAACAGAAAAGCAGACATTACTCACATGGAAATGAGATTGTTCATGGAAGAATATACACCCTTTTGCTCGCTGATTGGAAACAGGCTTGATAGATTACGATTAATATCCATGATCGTGCTAGAAAACAGCCACTTTAACACAAAGACGCCCAAACATGTCCTAAACGCCATGACGTACAGCTTTACAGGAGATGGTTGCACATGCTTCAACCGTATCAGCTTCGAATTTGTCCAGCACAGCAGATTAAACGGCCCATCCTCTCCCGGATGACATTTGCATGTTAGGGGCAAATTTCTGAACGCTGTAAACGAGATTCAGACAACGTAGTTTGGAACTCCCCAGTCACATTCGAAACAGCAGAGATAAAACTTACCGCAGGGGGACTGAGTCTCTTCACCAGTCACGTCAGTCTCGTCACATCCATCCGCCATTTCCGTGCAATTGGAATCCATCAACGGTATCACTTCTCTAGCATCCAACGGTTCCACTGAGTCATATGGATTGTTTTTCGACCGCTGGACTCGCTCCCTACAGGGCTGGACGAATTCTTGAAAATCGTCGTATGTCAAAAATCTCGACGCTAAAAGGAGAACACAATTCATCACTGAAGTTAAAAATGAAATATATGTAGCGACATATCTATCTGGGCATAAAAGCAGAAAATCGCAACATAGAGGCAGGCAGCTAGAATAATTTACAGGCATACTTGCAAATAAATCGACGGACCGAGAGTGAGACAGAGATAGGCAGACAGGTAGAAAGACAGATGACACGACAGACAGACAGGCAGACAGACAAACAGACAAACAGACAGACACATGACAGACAGATGACACACAAACACACATACAGTCAGTCAGCCCTTACTGCATTGGGGATATTCGTCGTCCTGGTTGGGGCAGTCTGGAAAGCCATCACACCAAAGCTGTTGTGAAATGCACGTCACAGAATCATTACACGGCAAAGTGTATTTCGAACAGGGTTTTCGCTTGGGAATTTTTCGTCGCGTTCCATTCAACTGCAACCGGTCTTGGTGCTCTTGCCCTTTAAACATACAACTTTCAGATAAACTTTTGCTCCATCCGTGACTGACCCAATTGACCCTTATTTAAAACAACAGACAATACCTTACCGCAGTCAAGGGTCTCGTCCTCAGCACCTGGACAGTCTACCACGCCGTCACACCTACGATACTCCTCTACGCAAGTCTCTCTATCCCCGCATATCATGAAGCCAGACGGGCAGTTAATCGCTTCCGAATCCGCTGTGACAGACGGATGAGTCGCTCCAAGATAGCAGTAAACCCCCAGCAGCACGAAAGATCCAGCTTCCAAATGCAGAAATCTCATCTCAAAGCGGCATCTGGATTACATCAGCAGTCGCCAAACTCCAAGGAACCCTAGGCAGAAACCTGGGTTATAAGAATCCTGATGTATGTTTATCTTCCTGTCTTTCTTCCTGTCTAACTTTCTGTTTGTTTTCCTGACTGACTGACCGACTGTCGGACTGATAGTCTGTCTGTCTGTCTATCTGCCAGCCAGGCTGTGCGCCTGCCTGCCTGTATTTCTCCCCGTTTGCTTGTTTGCCTTTCTGTCTACCTGTCTGTCCGCACTATCTGTCAGTCAGTCCCCTGCGTTTGCCCGTGTATTATCCCAATTCTCTCCTTACTTGTTCCAGTTATTCCGCGTGTGAACTCCAGACGCAAAAGCCGACGACATGGAATCCTAAGAAAATAGCAAAACATTTGACAACATCGTGCAGGAATGCCAACAAAAGCACAACAAAAGCACCACACAATAACCAACGTTAATCACCACCCGTAACACACACACACACACACACTCCTAATTTAGCCACACCAACAATAACGCCTCACACGATGAAGCATGGAACGGACCAACGAACCGTGCCATAAAGTTACTACAACATATATTTCCGGTACGCGACTTCCACTACGCGTACTGTACTCACCATATCAAATGCAGGCAGTATATGACCAACCTAGCATACTAATCTCCAATTTCAATGGCCTTCAATTGATCAGGAACGCAGCCTGTGAAAAAGTGTTCGATTTCAGGTCGACACTTTTTCAGTTCAGCCCTCAGGCTCATATTGTGTATTCACCCATACACAGACAACACACAATTTTGTCATGCAGATGATGATCCATCACGCTGCTATAAAAGTGACTATTTTTAAAGGGCCTCGTTTTTTGCTGCTGCTGCTGTTCCCGCCGGACTGTCAATCAATTGAGGGCTCAACCGGATGGAACGGGAGGAACATGGACGAGCATATCAATTGGCGGTGTTGTAAAAGCTCATCATCGTCCAGTACTAGTAACTGCATGTGCACAGAAGCATACGCAAGCATCAACTTGTCATCGCCGATCATTATACAAATGGGAGAGACCTATTCGAAGTATGCAAGTAAAGAGGCTTCCGGGAAGTGAGAATTCTAGATAGATTGACGGGATCACGCGGCAGTTTGATCATGCGACGGGGTCATGCGACAGTTTGCGGCTTGATTGTCTGTCTGTCTGACAGATGCTTGACTATCTCCTTTCTGTCTCTCTGTCCGTTTGTTTACCTGTCTGTCTGTCTGTCTGTCTGTCTGTCTGTCTGTCTGTCTTGTCTGTCGGACACAGACTTGACTGTCTACCTGTCTGTTTGATAGAGGTTCGATTGTATGTTGTCTGTCTGTCTGTGTGACGTACAGAGGCTTGACTGTTTGTTGTCTGTTTGTCACCTTTCGTCCGGCCAATCGCTCAGTTGTCTATGAGTGACTGACTGTGCGTGAAAGGTGTCGTCTAAATGAATACATAACCGTGCTCGTTTTTGTACGTACGTCTGAAGGAAGACTCGCAGTTCGGGAGACTTCAGAGGGATTGCTACTTCCGTGTCATTATTTCCTTCCTTCCGGACGGTTACGTGTGTAGTCCTTCCCTGTCGTAGTGGTATTGGAGGCGAATGGTGATGATGATGTCTCCCACCCGGATGGGATCATCGGTCTTGTGTGGGGGCGACGTCGTCGCGGTGACCGGCTATGCGCGTGGGCGGAGCGGATCAGCAGGGATGATACACACGCGGGTGGTGGCTGAATTAGCCGGGAGAGGGAGTTAGGCTAAGGAGTTGATGGTGATGGTTGGTGGTTCTTTCACGGTGTCCGAAATAAAATGGAGATGGTGCAGCAGGAGAATGAAGTAAGGGTGCTCGAGTAACAGGTGAGCAGCAGAGAAAACTACTCAAGCAGGCACGTGAACAGATAGAGAGACAGACAAACAGACAAACAGACAAGTCACAGATCCAGTAAATAACTACATTCCCCAAAAGACAAGACAAACCCTCTGCCCCTATAAATGGTAGGTAGACGGAGATCAAGAAGACTGACATGCAAGACGCAGATACATCGAACAGACACATGGAATACAAAATGAAGATCTAAAAACATAGCAAAGAGAGACGCAAGCGCAGGCAGGCAGTCAGGGAGCAGATAGGCAGGCACAGAAGATAGACTGGAATGCAGGCAGACAGGCATACGGACAAACATACTGCCAACCAGTCAACCTGAAAGATAAGATAGGCAGGCAGGCAAGCAGACAGACAGACGGACAGACTGATAACAGACAAACAGACAAACAGACAGACAGACAGACAGACAGACAAACAGACAAACAGACAGACAGACAGACAGACAGACAGACAGACAGACAGACAGACAGACAAACAGACAGATAGGCAGATAGAAAGCCACAGAGTTCTACATATACATTCGCACGGAGAGATAAGAGAGTTTTCGCAAACGTTATATCGCATGGTATAGCGGTACTGTATAGAAAACTGAACTGGGGTCCGAGAGAGTTTTCTACATTGTACCGCTGTACCGTGCGATATACCGTTGGCGAAAACTCTCTATAGACGTACCTGGTAGATGCGGTCGAATAATTTCCAGCTAAAAAGCATGGGAGAGCTCCGCATCTTCTGCAAATCAAATCAAACGCCAGAAAGCCACGTCAGTCGGGCTATAAAAGATCAGCGATGGCGCGCGCGGTGTATGAAAATGACACGTCCGGTTATGGAATAATCAAAATTAACGAGTTTTGCTTCCGGTGACGTGAATCTCATGAGATCTGGCTGAAACGGGAAGTACCGCCTCTTGGGACAAACAGAATACATAACTGTAAATGAAGTGAGTAAATTAATTATCCCCGTGACTGCGTTCACAGGCGAAGTGGATTAGGATTCGTGGGATCTGCCCTTCCTGGTTTTGTTTTGTTTGTATGTAACCGGCCGAAATGCCGATGTACTGTACTGCCGCGATAAAAAGGTCGGTTAAGCCCCGCCTCCGTCATACGCGCCCCTGTCAAAAGTTGGCGCTCAGCAACACACACATGCCGAGTGCGCTGCGCGGGTGTAAAAACTGACCGTTATAACCGTGGCAGTACAGTACTGATTGATTAGCAGTCGGCGGTAAGCACATGCCACAACGAATATCCTGATTGAGGAGCACGGAAGACCACAACGTTACGTCATTGAACAAACTTGGAACAAAAAATTCGTAGATTACTAAAACTGAATTTGAAGTTTTATATTTATTGATAATTTATACACGATTCATTTCTATTTTTAATTCTGGCACTAAAAATTATTTATGAAATTAAAAATGTATGGAATTAAAAATTAAATATAACTAATACAAATCAAGTAAAAAAAACAACGGATAAGACTACAACAATAATAATAATAATAATAATAATAATAATAATAATAATTTCTTTCGAAAATAATCGCAGCTCTTGCGAATCAAATTTAAAGATTTAAATTTGAATACAAATTTACTGCATGTCTTAAGTTGTATAAAATATTGCTAATTTATGTGAGATTAATTTTTATTTCTCGTACTAAATATTAGTTAAGAAAGTCAAAATTCTTTAATAATACAAATAGGTGAAAATAATCAAATTAGCGGGTAAATAATTAATAATAAAATCACTCGTTTGTAACTGGTAAGCAAAAGTATTATTTAGTCGTTCAAAGACTGCAATAAGAATATAATAATTTATTTCGAGAATAATCGCAGCCTTTGCAAATCAAATTAAGTGACAAAAAATATTATTCACCTGACGTTTTAATCAAGTAATTACGCTGATTTTGATCTGCTTCACAACATGGAACGCAAACAGCACACAATCAACCAATCAATCAGCAGAACCCCTTCAAAGCCATTGCATGGCAAGTGGAACTGGAAGGTTGAAGTCATCGTATTGCTGCCGCGTACTCTTCACTACCAGAAACGAGTGTTTATCATCCGCTCAAAGTCAATTCAAGAAAATTCCCTCTTCAAAAACGGCAAAAACGCTGCAAAACAGGAATAAAATGCAACACCACCAAAACGCTGCAATCAACCAATCAACCAACACGAAGCCACACAAATTCTCCGCAAAGCGTCAAGCTCAAAACGACCGACAAAATCACAGAAGCACAAAACAGGTGCCATCTTTTTTCACTGTGTTGCACCGGCATGCTCCATCGGCGTTTTCTTCCTCGGATTGAGCCGCTCAATCCACGTTTGCCACGACGGCTGCGTGGGGATGCCGAGGCGCTTAAGGTTTGCCTTATCTCGCTGTGTTCGCTGATAGTCCCCCACAATGCAAGAAAAGCAAATGATGGGGATGCAGATGGAGAACTTGTGTCGCCAGAGCCACTTGACAATCAGTTTCGGCAGGATTGTCGGTCCGGCGGGCGCTACCGGTTTCTTCAACGGCGGCAGAGTGGAAGCTGGGTGGATCAACGGCTGACCGGGGATCCTTCCCACTGGGGGTCCTGACATTTTTTTATGGGGATGAAATCCCGAAATCTTCCTCCAACAGTCCGAAGACGATGCACCGGGGTTGGTTCTGTTAGGAAACAACGGCGAAGAGCAGTGAGTGTGGTAGAAGTTGAAAAAAGGGGCCAGAAAATCCGTGAGTGAGAAGTTAAGTGAGGAGTTAGTCCACCACTATTTTCGCACCGATAAAGCCCCAAAATGATCTCCAAACAGTCCGAAGAGTGCAGAGCCGTATCAATTTGGGATTTTAGGCACTACAGATAAAAATCAAAACACAATACGATTGTGAAACAGAAGAGAAATCGTTGCAGGAGAGAAGTTGAAAATTTTTACCGAAAAAAAAGCTTCTTCGGTTGCCTTGATCGAATGAACGAGTAGTAAAGCAAGGAACGAATCTACATTAGTAACGAACGATAGTGCATGCTAAAGGAACACACCAGAACTAGTGAAGGAATATGTTCAATAGAAAAGGAATAACTGAACATGAACGTGTGACGTCACGTGTAATGTGACTCTGACTCATTGATTGCGCAGCATCCCGAATCCCGATCCCAACGAGTCATTCCAATGATGTTTACATGCTCCCCTTCCTCAATTTTTTTCGCAATTTATTGATGTTTTTCCTTTTGTTTTTGTTTCGGATATCACTTTGTAAATACATAATATCTTCCCCTTGCTCAATTCATCGCTCCATAATTCTCATCCCGGAATTTTATTTGTGAGTTATTTGATCCAGGCAGAAATCTCCCCCTGTCCTGGTCGAGTCGCCATCTCACACTGCGTCGCATGGCACGCGATTACTCCGGACACTTTTGGCACAACTTCGCCGATGGCCACTCCTTCGACGAAGATGGGCCGCGGAACGGCGCGCAGCACTCCGAGGAAGAAACGGAGGAGAAGGATGACGCGGATCGGGAAGATTTCGACGCGCTTCGTGAACGTCTAATCGCGCAGTTGGAATCCCCGCAGTTTAACGGGCGTTTGAAGGCTCAAGTTCGCTCCAGCCTGGTGCTGCAGCTCACACCGCATGATGTGCTGACCGCGAAACCGCCGGGGCAGAAGACTGACCCTCTGCGAGAGCTAGCGAATGCCGTGGTCGCTCAGCATTTGGCTGATAGGTAAATAAATCCATCTACTAGTTTTTCTCTTGATTTGTGCAAAGTTCAGTTTTCTGTTTTGAAGTGATTTATTAAAGATTACTCCTAAATTTTTTTTGAGAACGTGAAAAACAAGCAGAGAAGGCGCATTTTTTTGTGAGTTCGGCGTTAATAGATCAATCCAAGAATCAAGCGATCAATCAACCGATGACCCTCTGCGAGAACTGGCAAATGCCGTGGTCGCTCAGCATTTGGCTGATAGGTACGCTTAAACAAATTCATTTCATATTCCTTTTCCCTTGATTTGTACAAATTTCAGTTTTCTGTTTTGAGGTGGTTTCTTAAGAATTTCTCCAATTTTTGTGTGGACAACTTGAACAAACGAGCAGGGAAGGCGCATTTTTTGTGAGTTCGGCGTTAATAGATCAATCCAACAATCAAGCGATGGCGCAGTTGATGAAATTGCTACTGTTTAGCGTGGGTGTTCAACCAATCAAGTTTCGTTACTTGTTTTTTACCTTGTTTGCTCAAGTTGCATTTTTCTGTTGTTCGGAAGTTGTTGAATTTTTTTTTTAAAAAAAATTCGATAAAGAGTCTACATGAGAGTCTAGTTATAAGGAATGTTAGACTATTGTGTTGTGGTTGAAGCAATTTATCAATCAAGCGACTGTACTATTGGCTAATATGGGACCTGTGGAAATAATTATCAGGCAGTGATATAATTATTCCCGTTGGCAACAATTTCGGAATATGCGTGCTAACTAAATAAGTCAGTTCAATGAAGTTTTTAATTTCAAATTCGATTATTGTTTGTATTTATTATATTTTTAGGAATTTATTTAACTTTTAATGCTTAGAATCTACCGGACGTTCAAAGAGCTGGACACGCCATTTTTTCATCCGTTTCGATTTTTTTCAATTAATCCAGATTTCATTTTTTCTCTCACAGTGGATGCGACTTTTCCCTCTCCGTGTTCCTGCCTGAGTCCGGACTCAACCGCGACCTCCATCCCATGAGCCTTCCCAGTCTTCTCGCCTACCTCCGCGTGAAATACTCCAACTTCCGTGTGACCGAGCAGCGGAGTCTCTTGAGTGTCTTAATCGGACATTTACCGGTGGCTGAAGATGCCATTTCCGCCAGCTTCGCTAATGCTTTTGCAAAAAAGAACGCCGAGGCATTAGAGGGCCCGTCACGAGCAACGCAAACGGATTCGACTGTAAGGGAGCAAGATGTAATGCAGTTGGAGTTGCAGTGGCTGGAGATGAAGACGAAGCTGGGCTGGCGCCGTGGGGAGCGGTTCGTTGTAGAGGAAGCCTTGGCACGGTTCCGTACCGAGGTAGCGGACGAGACGCGGACGAGAGTGTTTGAGGACGCCATGCGGAATAAAGAAGCCGATGTACGAACAATTGTCTGTCTACCTGTCTGCCTGTCTGCCTGTCTGTCTTTGTGTCTGTCTGTTTATCTGCCTGTCTGCTTGTCTGTCTGTCTTTCTGCCTGTGTCTATCTGTCTATTTATCTACTGGTCGCCGGTCGGTCGGTCTATCTGTTTGTCTGTCTGTCTGTCTTTTCGTTATCCGTTCGGCAGTGTCTTTTCTACCACCGCTGTAGCAGGGTATCTTGACTGACAAAGTCATGTGGTTGTGGCCCTTGCCTCAGCTATGCGAGTATTCAGTGAAGTATTCATTGACAATGTTCTTGTCTGTTTGCAGATCCGCCATGCCGTGGAAGAAGAGAGACACCGTCACGCCCGCGAACTCCTCTCCGTCAGCGGCAACTGGGAAGCCAAAATGCAGGACCAGGAGGCTAAACTGGGCATTCTGCAGCAGCGACTGCAGCTGGCCGAACAGAAGGCATTCGTCGAACGACAAACGCTCCTCCAACAACAGGAAACCCTGGCCGAACGAGACTCCCAACAGCAACACGTTTTCGACACTCGCCTCAAGGAACTCGGCGAAAAAGAACAGGAACTGGTGACCCGAGCGAAGCAGGTCGCGGAATTCAGTAAGGCTCTGCAGACACGTGAGGCCGGCATCCAGCGGACCGTGGATTTGCGAGTTGGAGAGCTGGTTCGGCTGCGAGCAAAGGTGTTGGACGAACGGGAGGAGCAGTTGAAGAAGGATGAGGCTGCGTTGAACAAACTGAAGGTTCGCGTCTGTATGTCTGTCTGCCTGGCTCTCTGCCTGCCTGTCTGTCTCTTTGTCTGTCTGTCTGTTAGTTGTCTGTCTATCAGCCAGTATGTTTGTATGTGAGATTTTTCTGGCTGTCTGTTTGTCAATTCGTCTGCCGTCTTCTGTCTCCCCCTCGTGCTATATCTATCTCCCCTGGGTTGTCTGTTTATCGCCAAGTCTCTCATCCCCTTTGGTAATACACCCGTTTGCCTGCCAATTCGTCCTGCAATTTGCTCATTCGCCTGTCTGTTTTTGTCTATCCCTTGCTTTTTTAGCTCCTTTTTTGTCAAGCTGTGAATGGTCTTCTCTACCTATTGTCTGTCTTCTCCCAGCTGGGGCTCGTTGTCTGCCTCTCCA